>CAUYPK010043461.1:0-15777 GCA_963574355.1 Loris lydekkerianus | reverse complement strand
TGTTAGGTGTTATTGTTTCGTCTTGCTAGAATCGACCCCTTTAGCTTTATAAACTATATCTTTTATCCCTGATAATATTTACCCATTTGAAGCCTTTTTTTTTATATTGGTACAGCCATTCCAGCTTTTTTTTTTTTTTTTTGAGATAAGTCTCACTTTTTCACCCTTGGTAGGGTGCTATGGTGTCATAGCTCACAGCAATCTCAAACTCTTTGGCTTAAATGATGCTCTTGCCCCAGCCTCCAGAGTAGCTGGGGCTATGGGCACCCACCACAATGCTGGGCTATTTTTGGGAGGGATGCTGGGGCGACAGGGTCTTACTCTTGCTCAGGCTGGTCTGGAACTCTTGAGCTCAAGTCATCTGCCCACCTTGGCCTCCCAAGTGCTAGGATTAAAAGCGTGAGCCACCGTGTCCAGCCACCATTCCAGGTTTCTTATGATTGGTGTTTGTAGGGTATGCTTTTCCATCCTTTTTTATATCATTAACCTGTGACGTTATACAGGCAGTCATCACTTTGCATAGTTCCTTGGTAACTGAAATTTACTCTTGGTTCAAACCATGTAAACTTTAAAGTCAGGACTGCCTCTGTTTAAAGTCAGTTAATCTTTTATAGACAGCATATAGTTGGCTCTTGTTCTTTTTCTGTTCTAACCATCTGTGCCTTTAAGTGGGATGTTTAGACTATTTATTTATATATAATATACTTATTGATATGGTTTGTTTCTATTTATCTCATCTATTTTTGTCCCTTTTCCTTGCATTCTTTTGGATGAATACTGTATTTTTAGGGCACTGCAAGTGTTGGTTTATGAGCTAGCTATATCTCCTCATTGATTTTTTTTTTGTCTACTTCACATACAAATTTAAGAATTTTACAGTATATGCTACTTAAATATTCCTCCTCCCTCCATTTGTGCTATTGTTATAGATTTTATTTCTATTATAGATTTTAGATGTTACAGATTTCACATGTACTGTTATTATTTTTACTTAAAATAGTTACATTATCTTTAGAAATATTTTTCAAATGAAAAAGCAAGTCTTTTGTACTTATTTGCATATCTACTGTTTCTGGCACTCCCCATTCTTTTGTGTGGCTCCACATTTCCATCTGGTATCCTTTCCTGATGGGGATCACTTTCTATGGCTCTTTGTGGTGGTCTCCTCAATTCGTGCAGCTCCCAGTGTGAAAAATATTAGAATACATTATAAATCTCTTACAAAATCTTTAATAGCTTTAAGTTATTATGTAGCGAATACTATAACTGGGGGGATAGTTATAGACGTTTTGCATATTTTTGAAAGGTGTAATTATGTTTTGTTTTTTATTTTCTTATTTTTGTGTTTTTCATCACATTCAGAAACTCCCATTAAGACGGAAGCAGATATTCAGGCAGAAATCCAGATTCTTCATAGCAGTATTCCTCAGAGTTCAAGTCAAGATGTTAAAGCAACTATTGGAAATTTCTCACAAGCCAAGTGTGAGAACCAAAAGAAAAGTTTTAAAAAGATGAACACTAAGAGGAAAAAAGATTATCACAACTATCAAACATTATTTGAACCAAGAACACACCATCCTAATCTCTTGGAAATGGTAAATTATTTTTTTTACATTCTAATCTTTTTGCTCTGTCATTAACACCACTGGGTTTCATGTGCACACATGCGTGTGTTAAGGTTCCCAGAGACGTAGGGTCCTTGGAGACTTGTCTGTGTATCTTAATTCCGAAGCTACATTTGGCATATAACTTGTGTGGAATAGTATAGTTTTCAAAACTTCTTCATGTAAAAGAATATAGGTTTGACTTGTTGGTAAGGAGCTATGTATTGAAGTTTATTGACATTTTAAAATTTTTCATTGAAAGCACAGCTAAAAACACACTAGCAGGCTGAAGAAAAAGGGTTTTTGGCTCAGTCCCTGTGGTTCAAGCGGCTAAGGTGCCAGCCACATACACCTGAGCTGGCGGGTTTAAATCCAGCTGGGGCCCGCCAAACAACAATGATGGCTGCAACCAAAAAATAGCTGGGCATTGTGGCAGGCACCTGTAATCCCAGCTACTTGGGAGGTGGAGGCAGGAGAATCGCTTGAGCCCAGGAGTTGGAGGTTGCTATGAGCTGTAATGCCACGGCACTCTACCCAGGGTGACAGTTTGAGGCTCTGTCTCAAAAAAAAAGAAAAGAAAAAAGGGTTTTTAGTATAAATATCTATTGTAAAACACAAAATAAAGGAAGAAAAGACCTAAGGTTTCTTAACAATTCTTGTATCTTTGGGGACTGTCTTCACTTTTTCCATACCTTTATTTATTTGTATTAATTTTGTACATTCTTGGCTTTATTGATAGCATTATGTTGATTTCTTCCCTCAAATTATAAAGAGGAAGCATGCATCTTTTGATTCTTATGGATATGAAGCTATTCAAAGGTTTTCACGTCTTAAGAGTAATTCAGATCTACATTTTTTAGTGGCATTGTAAAACTGTTGACATTCTGTGAAAAGTGTTTTTTGGGTTGTTTTGGGTTTTTTTTTTTTTTTTTGAGACATAGTCTCACTGTGTCACCCTCAGTAGAGTGCAATGGTGTCACAGCTCACAGCAACCTTACAACCTCAGACTCTTGGGCTCAAGTGATTCTCTTGCCTCAGCCTCCCAAGTAACTGGGACTATAGTCAATAGTCATGGCACCCGGCTATTTTTTGTTGTTATTGTTGTTGTAGTTGCCATTGTTGTTTGGCAGGCCCAGGCTGGGTTCGAACCCGTCAACCCTGATGTATATGGCTGGCACCCTAGCCGCTAAGCTACAGGCACTGAGCCCTGTGAAAAGTGTTTTTGACTTATCAGATAAGTCTTTACGCTTTAGCTAAAGTATTGTGTAGAGACGCTCTGACATGCTACATGTAAACACCATTGCTTATTAAGGTGGGTATGAAATATACTCTATTTTTTCTTTCTTTTTTTTTTTTAGAGACAGAGTCTCACTTTGTCACCCTTGGTAGAGTGCTGTGGCATCACAGCTCACAGCAACCTCCAGCTTTTGGGCTAAGGAGATTCTCTTGCCTCAGCCCCCTGAGTAGCTGGGACTATAGGCGCCCCAACAATGCTCGGCTATTTTTTTGTTGCAGTTTTGCCTAGGCCAGGTTCAAACCCAGCATCCTTGGTATATGGGGCCAGCGCCCTACTCACTGGGCCACAGATGCCGCCCAAATATACTCTATTTTGTAAATGTCAGTGTTATATATAATAAATTACAAGTGGTAAATTGAATCATCTTTCTACTAAAAGTTCCTTTGTGATGTTTTCTGAACTACATTAATGACATCAGAAAGTAAAATAAATTCCTTTTTGCAGATTACATGTTACTTCTTGGTTATGTAGTTATTCTAAAACACAAAAGTAAGAAGTTATAAAAGTCAAGTGATGTTGGGACTTTTTTACTGCCAGTTCCATTGTTACTATATGTGATATATCTATTTGTCAATATTTAGATTAATGAATCACATGCTTTTAAACCTATTGTCATGGCCTTTGCTAACTACTCCTAGAGAGGACCTCAAATGCCAACATTAGTTCTGTCTAAAAAGTTAGATAGTCTTGGTGTAAAATGACAGATTTTTGCTTTGTTCTTTAGCAAAATAATTAGTAAATAAAAACACATATCTTATTGTTCTGTGTTCTTTATATGTGGGAGGTACATACAATATTGCTTTCTGGATATATTTTATTTACCATTTTATTTGTTTATTTTTTAGCTGTTAGCTCCAGACATTCGGCATGAAAGAAATGTGATTTTGCAATGTGTTCGATATATCATCAAAAGAGACTTTTTTGGACTTGATACTAATTCTGTGAAAAGTAAAGAAGTAGCATCTGATGTTTCAGCACACATAACTGAAGCATGTAACACAGTACCGTCTGCAAGTTAGTGGAGGAAATCAGGAACTATTTCTTTTTTAACAAACTGGATTGTTAAATTGTAAGCCTCAGAAGGTATTATGATGGATTCTCTAGTTTTTCATTTGGTTCTATGCAAATAAATGATTTTTAAGACTGTGTCTGTATTGTTGGAATTGCATATAATACTTGCTAGAAAAATATTTCTGTTTATTTGTATTTATTTTTATGTATTACTCTCCTGTAAGAAAAACTTTGGGGCTTGTTAAGAATTGAAGACTGGTTTAGTAATAAAGAAGAAGGCTCTTAAGGTGTTTGATTCAGCTAAGCTAAATTAGGCAGAGAAATAGAACCATTTTGTTTTTAATGCAGAAGAAGAGATGTTCTTTAATTGTAGCAAGGGGGAATATTTTTAAAATAAACCAGATCAAATTAATATAATCAGAAGGCCTTGAAATTTAAATTTTTCCTATTTATTTAAAAGACGTGTAAATTCACCTAGAAGCATCACTAACATAGCTATATTGAATGTTCGAAACATTAAAACAGATATAGCCTCTATAATTTAGTTGCAATTATATATGTCCCCTATATGTTTAGATACAAACAAAGTGCTTTTTGGTGTAGTTCAGAATTGGACCTTTTTCCCCTAATGAAAAAGTATGTAAAATATAGTTATTTGATGAGGTTCAACTCATTTATCATAGTAGAAGCAGTGATTTGTGAGCTAATGTGAGTCATAATCTCCATTTTAAGGTTTAATTAAAATTTGACCTATGAAAGTAGTAGTCAATGAACACTTTTTAATTTTTTTTTTTTTTTCTTTTTTTAAGACAGTCTCACTGTGTTGTCCTCGGTAGAGTGCCTAGTGTCACAGCTTACAGCAACCTCCAAGTCTTGGACTTAAGCGATTCTCTTGCCTCAGCCTCCCAAGTAGCTGGGACTAGAGGCACCCACCACAATGCCCAGCTATTTTTGGTTACAGTTGCAACTGCTATTTCAGCTGGCCGGGGCTGCGTCCTGCCACCCTCGGTATATGGGGCCAGCGCCCTACCCTCTGAGCCACAGGCGCCACCCCCTTTTTAAATTTTTTAAGTAAATAAAAGCTACTGAGATCTTTTTGTCTCCTGTATCACTAGAGAATTTGATCTTGTGTTCTGGTCATTGCGCCTGCTGTAGGCATAGCTCTGCCCTAAACCAGCTAAAAGAGGATCATTTTAAACACATCTATTGTTATTAGTTTAAAAATTAATTTTATCTGATAGTATAATTATTGAAGTTTATCCATCTTGCCTGCAAAGAAGAAAGGTAAAAAAAAAAAAAAACAGTAGCAGCTATCAGGAAAGATCTTTACAGAATCCTGGGACACCTGGCATATAAAATTAGTGACATCACAGACTTGAGATACGATTCATGTTTACTCAATGTTTCCCAGCCTTTTAACCACCACACAGACCTTTATATTCTGTTTCACTCTCCTGCTTCAATGAACCCCATGTTTTGGAAAATTATCTGCCCATTAACTAATTCAGTTCTTATAACACTGTTGAGTTTTTACATGCCTTCACTGTGCTTGTATTGAAGGCGTAAAATTGGATAAGGCCAAGCTTGATCTCAGGGAACTCAGTTTAATTATTATATATTAAAAGATGTGGTTCCCAACCAGTTCATCAGTTGATATTCTAAAATACAATGCAGTCTGCACTTTTGCCACTGGTTAGCGTACAGATTCCATAGGCTTAAACTTCGTGAATGGATTCACAGGCTTCTGAACTACTTTCACAGATCACCGTATTTCCAGGGAAGTTGACATTAATCAGTGCCTTAGAGTGCATTGTATAAACGGTTTTATTTTTTAAGTTTTTGTTTTCTAATAAAATATTTAAGACTGAAAATACTCCTCTGAGTACTCCTTTGGCTATATCCAACAGTTTTTCGCTGTGTGACTATTGTTTATTTCTAATTGGTACTTTGTAAATACCGTATAAGTTTTAGAGGGTGGAGGAATGATTTTGCCTGTTTTGGGATATAAGGTTTTCTGGATTTAGCTTGGTAATTGTTAAAACTTTCTTCATTCCTATTTTATTACCCATTGAATCGATTGATTTCTGAAATGTAAAAATATCACATGACTATTTCTTTGTCTCAGTATCTTCCAAAATTCCTTTTTCCTTAATGTAGTCAAAACAGCTCTGGGAGATTAACCCATTCTTATTAATTGAGATTATTAAAATATTTGTACTACTCTTGGCCATCTTATTTTGTTTCCATACATCATGCTTGCTTTTTACTTCACCATTTTCTTGGCTTATTTTTTCTCCTAGTGGTTTAGAGATAATTAAACCTGTTGCTCTTGCTTCAGTGGTCTCCCTTTTCCTTTTCTTTTTTTTTTTTTTTTTGAGACAGTCTCGCCATGTTGCCCTCTGTAGAGTGCTGTAGCATCACAGCTCACTGCAACCTCAAACTCTTGGGCTTAAGCAATTCTCTTGCCTCAGCCTCCTAAGTAGCTGGGACTACAGGCGCCTGCCACAATGCCTGGCTATTTTTTGTTGCAGTTGTCATTATTGTTTAGCTGGCCCGGGCCGGGCTCTCACCCGTCAGACTCAGTGTATGTGACTGGTGCCATAACTGTGCTACAGGCACCAAGACCCATTTTACTTTACGTTTAGAGTTAGTAGCCATTATCCTCCCCCATTTCCCATGTAAGTCAGTATTTTAGGATTCTTTCCCTTTTCCACCTGGTCCTTGTCTCCTGATGTAATCCACTGTGATTTGAGTTGCAGGTTAATCTTTCTCAGTGTGTGTTTTTCAACACTTTGCGCAAGTAGTTAATAGACAACCGTGAGATTTACTTTTTTCCTTCTGATTGACTTTTCTTGCATCCCAGGATTAGTTTTCTGGTGTACTGCAGCAAGTCTTCAAGTAATTAAATGCTGAATATTCAGTTTAAGTATTTTTTTTTTTTTTGAGTTACGTTTTTAGACTTAAAATCATTTCCTTCAGAATTTTGCTAATATCCAGTATTGCTGATTAAAGTCAAGACACCAATCTATTTTCTGTTTTTACTTATTGATAAATAGGCCATTTTTACCTCATGAAAAACTTCCAGAATTTTCTTTTTATGCTTGAAATCCTAAAATTTCACCAACTTAGATGTAGGTCTGTGGAACATTTTTCATTGTGCTTACCTCACAGTCCTTTCATCCTCAAAAATTGTATCATTTTTAGACTAAGGGCCATTTTTAGAATGGTTTCTTTATTTTCTTTCCATTTTGTGTTTCATTTTTCTGGAACTTTTACTGGGTAGATATGAGACCTCCTAACTTATTCTCTGTTACTGTACTTTTTTTTTTTTTTTTTTTTTGAGACAGCCTCCCCGTGTTACCATTAGTAGAGTGCTATGATGTCACAGCTCACAGCAACCTCAAACTCTTGGGCTTAAGCATTTCTCTTGCCTCAGCCTCCCAAGTAGCTGGAACTACAGGTGCTCACCACAATGCCCAGCTATTTTTTTTTTTGTTGCAGTTATCGTCGTTCAACTGGTGTGGTCTGGGTTCGAATCCACCAGCCTGGGTGTATGTGGCAAGCGCCCTACCCACTGAGCTACAGGTGCCACCTTTTGTTACTGTACTTTTAATTTCGTCTTGTTTTTATTCTGAAAAATTTCTTTATACCTTCCAGACCACTGATTGATTCTTTAGAATCAATTCGTTTCAAGTTTAGTAATTTGTTTCTAAATATTCAAGATTGCATTCTTTTTCTAATTGTTTTTATAAATATAGTATAGTACCCTTCCATCTCAGAGGTTAACAATCAGAAATTTCACATTATTTTCTATTTGTTTAATTATTTACATTTTTCCCATTGTCACTTGTTCAGTTTGTTCAATTTACTAATTATCTTTACTGCTGTCTGCTGTCCTTAAATGTTCCTTAGGACCTTTCTCTAGGAAAGTGGGATTCACTTAATTTATATATAGGTAGTTGGTATACATTTTTTCCAAATTCATGTAAGCTGCCTTTCTTCAAAGGCATTTACCTTCACTGAGAAGGGGACTTGTTACCTGGCCAATCCTTCAGAGTACGCAGATGGGGAGTAGGCACAAGATACAGGCTCTTGGCCCATCCTCACTGTCATCTTTTTGCCAAAATATGAAGCTTTATACTGAGGACAGAGCTCTTCTCTTCTTGGCAGAACTATTCCCAGTTTCACCCCATCGGTTTTGGAGGAAGGGAAGGTCAGGCCTTGATTGTCTTAGCTGCAGGTCTCCAGCTTTCTGTCACTAAGTTTCCAGTATCCTAGGCTTGCTCTGAGTGTTGATCATTGTCTCCAGGGCCAGTTTGGGCTAAGGCTTTCCTCCTTGTTCTTGTCAGTTTGATTAGTTTCCCAGTGGTTCTAGAAGGCTTGTTAAAACCCAGATGGCAGGGCCCCCTTCCCTGAGGGGATCTTCCAGGGGGGTTGGGGTGTGGCCTGAGGGTTTGCTTTTCTAACAAGTTTCCAGGTGAGGCTGATGCAGATCATTTTGGGGCCACGTTTTGAGAACCATTCTTTTAGGAATTTATGAAAAGTTTATTGGGTGGCGCCTGTGGCTCAGTGGGTAGAGCGCTGGCCCCATATACCGAGGGTGGCAGGTTTGAACCTGGCCTCCGCCAACGTGCAACAGAAAAACAGCCGGGTGTTGTGGTGAGTGCCTGTGATCCCAGCTACTCAGGAGGCTGAGGCAAGAGAATCGCCTAAGCTCAGGAGTTGGAGGCTGTGACACTACAGCACTCTAACAAGGGTGATAAAGTGAGACTGTCTCTATTGTACTTTTTTTTTTTAAACTTCTGTGACACACTTATGTTGGTCAAAAAAGTGCTTGGAACTTCTTTTGAAAATTTAATTAGTGATTTTTAAAAAGTTTCATGGCCTACTGGTTGAAAATCACTGTCCTGGATGGCGCCTATGGCTCAGTGGGTAGGATGCCAGCCACATATACTGAGGGTGGCAGGTTCGAATCCGACCCCAGCCAAACTGCAGCAAAAAAAAATAGCTGGGCACTGTGGTGGGTGCCTGTAGTCCCAGGTATGTGGGAGGCTGAGGCAAGAGAATCACCTAAGCCCAGGAGTTGGAAGTTGCTGTGAGCTGTGTGATGTCAGAGCATTCTACCAAGGGCAACAAGGTAAGACTCTGTCTCTTTAAAAAAAAAAGAAGAAGAAGAAAGAAAAGAAAAGAATTTATCAAAATCACTGGTATTATGATATTGCCCTTTCTTGTGTTTCTTGACTGTTGTGATTCTTTATCTCTTCTTTTTTTTTTTTTTTGAGACAGAGCCTCAAGCTATCACCCTGGGTAGAGAGCTATGGCATCACAGCTCACAGCAACCTCCAACTCCTGTGCTCAAGTGATTCTCCTGCGTCCACCTCCCAATTTAGCTGGGACTACAGGCACCCGCCACAACACCCAGCTATTTTTTGGTTGCAGCCATCATTGTTGTTTGGCGGGCCCTGGCTGGATTTGAACCCACCAGCTCAGGTGTATGTGGCTGGCACCCTAGCTGCTTGAGCCACAGGAGCTCAGCCCTCTTTATCTCTTCTTAAGTATGTTATTTCAAGGAATTTGAAGCACAAGGAGAGACACAGTCAAGTGTTTTAATCTTGATTTTTAGCTGAATCTTTTCATTGCTTATATTCCTCAGTTTTTATTATTATTTTTGTTTGTTTTTGAGACAAGAGTCTTACTATATCCCTCTCGGTAGAGTGCTGTGGCATCACAGCTCACAGCAACCTGAAACTCTTGGGCTTACGTGATTCTCTTGCCTCAGTCTCCCTTGTAGCTGGGACTATAGCCGCCCACCACAAGGCCCAGCTGTATTTTTTTTATTTTTGTTTGTTTAGCAGGTTTGGGCTGGGTTCAAACCCACCAGCCCCCGTGCATGTGGCCAGTGCCCTAACCACTGAGCTTTGGGCACCAAGTCTGAGCAAGCAACTTTTAAGTTTGTCTATCTTTGTAGCTTTATTTTATTTTATTTTTATTAAATCATAAACACATAGATCATGTATACATTAATGCATTTATGGGGTATAATATGCAGATTTCATATAGAATTAGGAATGCTTATATCACACTGGTTAATATATACTTCGTCTCCTTTACTTAGTTATTGTGTTAAGACGTTTATACTCTATATTAATAGATCCAACATGTACCCTTGCTTTATGCACCATAAGTGTGATCCCACCATTCACCCTCCCTCCATCTGACCTCCCCCGTCCCTTCCCATCCCCTCCTCCTCTTTATAGCTTTTTAGAAAGGAATTTTATTTTGGAAAATATCAAACATGTGAAAGTGTCAGAGTAATATAATGCCACCCCTCTTTCCAACTATCATGCAGCTTCAGCGTGTTATCAGTTGGTGGCCAACCTCGTCTTCGTCTATAACTAGCCATTCCTCTCCACCCTCCCCACCCCACCTGAGATTATTTTGCCAGCAAATACCCAACCATCATGTTATTTTATTCCTATGTGCCATATTTTAGTATAAATAAATACTGTATTTTAATAATAAGTATCTTTTAGTAAAAAAAAGATAGCCTTTAAAAAAACCTGCATTTTTAAGAATAATTCCCTAAAAAAAAAAACAAAAAAGAGTAATTCCCTAATATTAACTAGCCAGGCCAACAAACTAAGCTCCTATAACTTTTTTTCTTATGATGGTAGAACTTCACTGTTACTTTTCCTTAGAGAAAGCAGAAACCTATCTTATATGAATTGATCAAATAATCTTGTCTCACATCTTGCATGTAGGCTTTATTAAACCAGCCAGGATTTTTTTTGTGATCTCTCTCAAAAGGATAAGAGGATACCATGCCCACACATTAGAATTTTCACTCTGTGAACACAGCAAGTAGGCAGGTACGAGAGAAACCTGATTTAAGTTCAGATGTTCCCATGAGAAGATGAATAAATTTGAAAGCACATGCTGTTAGTTTTTGTAAGTATAGAATTCTACTGGTTTTGCTTTCTGTCACCATCCCAATGGCCCTGCACCCAGCCTCCTGTAACTTTCAAGATCATTCTGCAATATTATATTTTGTGCCTTGGATTGTGTATCAAAAGTGCTATACTGGAAACCAATATTTTGGACACATTTAAAAGCACAGTTAATTTATTGTATTTACTATTACCACCTTTCTTTTTTTCATTAAAAAAGTGGACATTTAAATTCCATAACGGTGTGAGAGGCTGAATGGTTTTGACTTAAATGTGAAAATGGTGGTGCCAAGTGCTGTGGAGTTTACTAGTTACAGCTAGGTGGTCAGGAAGTTCTTGGTGGAAGAGAAAGGGAGGAAAATCCACACCAATGGAAGAGGTCAGGGCAGTTCTTTTGTGATGATCTTTGCACCTCCACAGCCCATACTTTCTATTAGCCTTTGAAAGTTACCCTATCCACTTCTTTCATCCAATAATTATTTGCTTGGGCTGGGTGTGGTGGCTCACACCTGTAATCCTAGCACACTGGGAGGTCAAGGTGGGTGGTGTGGCTGAGCTCACAAGTTCTAGACCACCCTGAGCAAGAGTGAGACCTTGTCTCTAAAAATAGCCAGGTGTTGTGGCAGGTGCTTATAGTCCCAGCTACTGGGGAGTCTGAGGCAAGAGAATCACTTGAGCCTAAGAGTTTGAGGTTACTGTGAGCTATGATGTTATAGCACTCTACTGAGGGCGACAAAAGTGAGATTCTGTCTCAAAACAACAACAAAAACAAACAAACAAAAACAAAGAAACAATTATTATTTGCTTGATAAACAAGGCTGAAATGGACTTGACCATTCTGGAAGAAAGGAAGCCACTGAAACTTGGTAGAAGCAGGTAAGCTTTAGCGAGCAGACTTGTTTTAGAACAGTCTCCTTGAGCACAGCTGGAAATTTCGTGGGTGGGACAGAGAACAAATAATTACTGCTTCCTCAAAACTGGAAGAGGAGAAAATCAGTTATGTACGAATAAACGGAGTAAGAAAGAAGACGGATTCTCAGAATGTCTGGAGAACCCCTGGGAAAAACCCCAAATTGAAGTTATGTTTATAACTGTTGCCACTGAGTGTGCTCTGCTCACATTGCATCCTAGGAGACACAAATTGTCAAAGACAATTGTCTTCTACTGATCTTCTGTACCCAGTTGGCTTAAATCAGCTTTTGTACACACCCAGGAAAAACTATAATGTCTTCACTTCTCTTTTGTAGGTTGTGGAAGGTTTCAACATTCCAGTTTCTGGACATACTCAGCTATTTATTAGTGGCCACTGCCATCATTTCCTGGGTCACAACATGTTTGCACTTTAGTGTCTAAATGTTTTTCTGATAATTTGTATGCTTTTATTTATTTTGTAAAGCTAACCTACAGACCTTATTTGGATTTCATCAGTTTTCTATGTCCTTTTTTTTTTTTTTTGAGACAGAGTCTCAAGCTGTCGCCCTGGGTAGAATGCCGTGTCATCATAGCTCACAGCAACCTCCAACTCTTGGGCTCAAGCAATCTTCTTGCCTCAGTCTTTTTATTTTTAGTAGAGACAGGGTCTCACTTTTGCTCAGGCTGGCCTCGAACTCGTGAGCTCAAGCAATCCACCCACCTCAGCCTCCCTGAGTGCTACATGAATGTTCTTTTTGTGGATTCAATCTAGGATACCACACTGCATATAGTTATTCTGCCTCTTGTTACCTTTTATATTTTTAGGTTTTTTTTCAATGGCAAACGTAATATGCTCACTTTAAAAGTAAGGTTTGTTCACCCCTATTCCTTCCTGTCATATTTCCCAGAGATACCATTGTTAATAATTTGGTGTATATTTCTAGATTTAAAAAATACACATATTAACCCCCATCTCTGACTTCTCCCCTCCCCACTATCCCAGGACAAAAAATAAGCAAACAAAAACCAAAAACGTGTATTTACAACTATCTAAACATACATGTATAAATCTTGCTTTAAAATAGAAACATTATCGTATGTTACTTTGCAATTTTTTTCATTTGACAATATGTCATGAAAAGATGTATGTGTGTATAAATATATACAGTATGTGCTTTTACTTTTTAAGTCATTCTGTGGAGAAATCTGTTTCCGATTTTTCTCTAATGTTAATTATATGACAGTGAATGCTGCTGAATATATAGGAAGACAAATATATAGGAAGACAATGTGTGTGTACCTATTTGAATATTTCTGTAGTAGAGTCTTAAGATCAAAGGTCAAGTGGCCTTTAAAAGGCTCTCATTAAAAATGTGTTTAAAAGGCCAGGCATGGGCCGCACCTGTGGCTCAGTAGGTAGGGTGGCGGCCCCATATACTGAGGGTGGCAGGTTTGAACCCAGCCCCGGTCAGCTAAAACACCAATGAGAATTGCAACAAAAAATAGCCAGGCATTGTGGTGGGTGCCTGTAGTTCCAACTACTCAGGGGGCTGGGGCAAGAGAATCACTTAAGCCCAAGAGTTTGAGGTTGCTGTGAGCTGTGATGCCACAGCACTCTACCAAGGGTGACAAAGTAAGACTCTGTCTCAATAAATAAATAAATAAATAAATAAATAAATAAATAAATAAATAAATATAAAAGGCCAGGCACGGTGGCTTACACCTGTAATTGTAGCACTCTGGGAGGCCGAGGCCAGTAGATTGCCTGAGCTCAAGACCAGCCTGAGCAAGAGCAAGACCCCATCTCTAAAAAATAACCAGGTGTTGTGGCAGGTGCCTGTAGTCCAGCTACTCGGGAGGCTGAGACAAGAGAATTGCTTGAGCCTGAGAGTTTGAGGTTGCTGTGGGCTATAATGCCATGGTATTCTACCAAAGGCAACAAAGTTTTTTTTTTTTGTTTAAAACTTACTGAAAATCTCCAAGCTACAGATGCTAGTGTGGATGTGGAGAGAAGGGAACACTTTTACACTTCTGGTGGGACTGCAAACTAATACAACCTTTCTGGGTTTTTTGTTGTTGTTGTTGTTATTGTTTGTTTGTTTATTTGTTTTGTTTTTGAGACATTGTCTTAAGCTGTCACCCTGGGTAGAATTCTGGTATCATAGCTAACAACAACCTCCAACTCTTGGGCTCAAGCGATTCTCTTGCCTCGGTTTTTTTATTTTTAGTAGAGATAGGGGTCTTGCTTTTGGTTTGGCTGGTCTGGAACTTGTGAGCTCAATCTATCCACCTGCCTCAGCCTCCCAGAATGCTAGAATTACAGGCGTGAGCCACCATGCCTGGCCTTACTACAACCTTTTTGGAAGGAAGTATGGAGAATTATCAAAGAACTCAAATTAGACCTCTCACTTGATCCTTTAATCCCTTACTAGGCATCTATCTAGAAGAAAGAAAAAAAAAATCCTTTTATCATAAGGACATTTGCACTAGACTGTTTATCACAGCTCAATTTACAATCACCAAAATGTGGAAATAGCCTAAATGCCCACCAACCCAGGAATGGATTAACAAGCTATAGTATGTATATACCATTGAATACTATTCAGCCATTAAAAAAGATGGAGACTTTATATTTTTTGAATTAACCTGGATGGAGGTAGAACACATTCCTCTTAGTAAAACATGACAAGAATGGAGAAGCAGGAATCCAATGTACTAAATTCTAATATGAAGGCAGTAGATGAGCTAATACGGGGGCAGAGGGTAGGGGAATGAGCAAGTGGGGAGAGGGGAGGTGGGAGGGGGATGGGGAATATATGGCACACCTCTTGGGATGGGACACCATTATAAGAGGGACTTTATCTAACAACTTCAATCAGTGTAACCTAATTCTTTGTACCCTCAATGAATCCCAAGCAATTAAGAAAAAATAAAAAAAAAAAATAAAAAACTTACTGAAACTTGAAATAAGGAAAATGGGTCCTGCATGCCCTTTCAATGTTATACTAGAGCAGGGGTCCTCAAAGGGTGGTCCAGGGACCTTTGTGGATATCCAAGACATTTTCATGGGATCTGTGAAATTAAAACTATTTTCATAATTCAAAGACATTATTTGCCTTTTCACTCTCATTCTTTTGTGAGAGTACAGTATAATTTTCCAAAGGCTATGTGATATGTGATTCTCATAACTATAACAGCTAATGCAAAATGTCCTTGATCATTCTTGCATTTTCTAGAATTTTCTAAGGTGGTAGATGGAGGATATACCTTTGGGAGATTTTAGAGATTAGCTCAGTACTTTTACTGTACTCTTAGTAGCTATCTTTGGTTATCCCTGCTATAGTTGGTCACCTCTGCAGTGACTGCCATCAATAAGTTGTTATTTTGAAATCTCAACAATTTGAAAACCTCTAAAATGATGCAATTAATATTTTTTGGATTGGAAAATAGAATTTTCCCAAATGTTATTTAATTCATACATGGGTTTACTGTGGCTTTTAAGTGAATTTTTATGTTTAAATTTTCTATTTCCATTTCTCAAACTATACTACTAATACATGTGACCCATATAAATTAAAACTCTTGGATATCCTTAATAATTTTTGAAAGAGTGAAGGAGTCCTGAAACCAAAACGTCTACTGGGTAACTAACACTTTTTGACTGTGATTTACTGTTGATTCAGGCCCAGACTTTGTAAGGCTAGATGCTAACTTATACAATATGGATAAGCTAAAATGATTATCTGGTAAAGTGATATGTATTTTTCTCTGGTAGAAATGAGGTTACAGTTGATTAGCCCTGTAGGACATTAACCACTTTAGCATGTAACTTTGTAATCTTTTTTTTTTTTATTTTTATTTTTATTTTTATTTTTTTTTTTTTTTATTGTGGAGAAGGGGCAGGGAAAGAAGGCGGGGGAAGAGGTGAGTGACAGGGTCGGGCCAGTGGCATGGTACCACATTGGCTGTATCTAGGTAGAGGCAGTTTCAGGCCGGGCCTTGCTGA
>CAUYPK010043460.1:0-94484 GCA_963574355.1 Loris lydekkerianus | reverse complement strand
GTACACCATGGAATATTATGCAGCCTTAAAGAAAGATGGGTACTTTACCTCCTTCATGTTTACATGGATGGAGCTGGAACATATTCTTCTTGGTAAAGTATCTCAAGAATGGAAGAAAAAGTATCCAATGTACTCAGCCCTAGTATGAAACTAATTTATGGCTTTCACATGAAAACTTTAACCCAGTTACAACCTAAGAATAGGGGGAATGGGAGGGGTGGGAGGGGGGAAGTGGACGGAGGGAGGGTGATTGGTGGGATTACACCTGTGGTGCATCTTACAAGGGTATATGTGAAACTTAGAAAATGTAGAATGTAAATGTCTTAACACAATAACTAAGAAAATGCAAGGAAGGCTATGTTAACTAGTATAATGAAAATGTGTCAAACCGTCTATAAAACCATATGGTGCCCCATGATCGCCTTCGTGTACACAGCTATGATTTAATAATAAAAATAAACTTAAAAAAAAATATTGGGCAGAGGCTTGGTGCCTGTGGCCCAAGTGGCTAAGGCGCCAGCCCCATACACCTGAGCTGGCAGGTTCGAATCCAGTTCAGGCCCACCCAACAACAATGACGGCTGCAACCAAACAATAGCCAGGCATTGTGTCCCAGCTATTTGGGAAGCAGAGGCAGGAGAATCACTTGAGCCCAGGAGTTGGAAGTTGCTGTGAGCTCTGATGCCATAGCACTCTATCCAGGGTGACAGCTTGAGGCTCTGTCTCAAAAAAAAAAAAAAAAAATTGGGCAGATGGTCACCTTTCTTTTTCCACGTGTGATGAGTAAGCCATACATGGCCAATGAAGGACATTCAGGCCCATATTGGGGTATATGGGAAAGGATGAAACACATATACCGAAGTGTATTACAATGTCTGGGAAGTTCTGCCACACTTTCATAATATGTAGCTCTCCATGGTGGCATGTTGCCTTTTCAGTTAGATTAACAGTCCCTGTAATATAGTCATCTTGTTGTCTCTCTATGGTGCCTGGTGTTCGGCTGCATTAGGCATTTGCCAAGTATTTCTTGACTCATGACTGAGACAACCTAGAAAATGGGGGAAAAATTAAGATGTCCTATCATGTGTCCATTTGCAAGGCTGCAAATAGCCTGAGGTGCTGTCCTGGAGGCTCAGCAGGAGAGCTGGGTATGCAGTTTACATATATAACTGCCCTGGGAGCTGTCAACAGGGAGAAACCTATAATGCAACAAAATGCTCTCAGCATTTATTTGCTTAGAAGAAATTGAGAAATTGAGATTCAGAAAGTATTGATGGTGTCTGCTAAATTGTCTGTTATTAAATATATTATCAAGGGAATAAACCCATTTGGAGTATATTGTAAGAAAACAGCTTTAAACAAGATCCCAAGAGAAGAGGAAAAGAAGGGAAAGAATCTTTGGGAAAATATCCTTGGTTAAATGGCAGTTACCACGTCCCCTTTATTTTTATAGCTTTTAAAAGACAATAAAGACAACAAAACTAATATTCTCTAAATACTTGAAATAACATGTACGTGTGTATACGTATATATATACACACATTATTTGAAATGTGCATATTTCTTTTTAAATGCAAGGGTGCATTATTGCCTTATTTAGTCATTCTTTTTACAGCAGTCATATGAGATAATTCACAGAATTGCCTCAAGGGGATCTCTAACTGCCTTAGTAAAATCTTAAAAAATAATCTCGTTCCTGCATAGGAGCATTTATGGCAAACTCTAAACTGTCTGAGCATGGGACAACAGCTTCCAGGCACACTGGTGTTTACTGGAAATACCGATGTGATGCTTCAAGCCATAGACATCGAGATGGACAATTAGAAACATACTCTCTCTCTCCTCACCCTCCCCACAAGAAGCAGAAATAAGCACCAAGGTACCACATCACCACCTTTATCTTTAGATCAAAGAAGGATGTGGCCTCCCTGTCCAAGCCCAGCTCTTCCCTCCTCACTGCCCACGCATGCCTATCACACCCACTCTGCCACCTGCCTTCATTCCCCGTAGCCCAGGTGTGCATCATTCCTCCCTTGCACTGAGGCAGATGGCTCCTCTGGACTTCCTGTTCCCAGTCCCCTTCCCCTGGGCTGTCACAGAGTGCACTGTCCATTCATCAACAGGCTTAATTACTTCACTCCATCAGCTCCTTAAGGCCTGAAGGAGAGCAGGCAGCCTGCCTCTCTCACTCCTACTTCCCCAGTGCCCAGCACAGCTCCTGGCACACAGTAGGCCCTCAGTAAAATGACACACAAATCCCTTCACAGTCTGGCCCTGTGCGCTCATCCCTCATTTCCAGCTATCCGTCCAAGAGGTCCGGCAGCTCTGAAAGATTCTGATTCCCAAGCACATGACGCACTTTCACATTTCTGATCTTTGATGAAGGTACCTTCTGTTTACGTGTAAAATATTCCTCATCCATTTCTACTGTGTCTCCTCCTAGTTCATCTAGTGAAGATCAGACTCCTACACATTTGATGAAGGAATGAATAAATGAATGAATGAACTAACAATTCTCCTCATGTGGCTGCCTCTACTTCTGCATTTCCCCGGCGAGACTCCTGTCAACACAATTCTCCCCATCTTACTACTTCTGGTCAAGATTCACTTCCCATCACATTCTAAAACTGAAACTAGCTGTGTCATCCTAAACAACAGTCGGTTTATTTATTTGTTTTTAATAAAGTATTTGAGAGACAGATTCCAGGGTGGGAGGCCTATAATATGCTCATTCTTATTTCTCCTATTTTCTCACAGAAAATCTGGAAATGAGAAAACATATCATGTATGTAGGGGACATAAGAATATTTCAGAATTTATGAGACACTTTGTGTATAGAGGAGGAGTCAGAAAAGGGGCAAAAAAATAGGGTTAGACTGGATTATGAATGCTTCCATGTATCATTCAACAAGCCAGATTAATAGCTAATGGGGGAAAGGGTGTGTGTGAACATATGTGTTTAACACTGAAGAAAGAGGCGATCCTACCCATATCTGAGACATTTAGTTCCTGGAAATTGAGCAGAGCAGCTAGCAAGAGGACACCTTGGCATCTTGTTTACTCCAAGAAGACTCAGCTGCTGCAGGGCGTTGCTGGGACGCTGAGAGAAAGCCAGAACACAGACCATTACCACTCTACCCCTGAGGACCATGCTGTCCAAGCAGACCCCATATCCCACTCCAGACCAGATCCGACCCCCCCACCAGCTGACAAATACACAAAGAAAGCTTGTAGAACATAACTTGAATAGGTGGCTCCTACTGAGGCCTATTTAACAGGGGAGAAAACCTGAAAAGAGCTTTAATAAAAATGTAATGATGATTCTAATTAAAAAGTAAACATCACTTCTGAATTTAAAAACCAAAGAGAACAACCAAAAAATAAATAAATAAATAAAAAACGCTACTGCTGGAAACTATAGCAACCAGGAATAAGTGAGCTAGAAGATCAACAAGCTCAGATGTGGAAAGTATCTTCAAATAGAGAGAAAATATATAAATAAAAGGAAATCACTAATAAAAATATGTGAAAAATGGTTTCAAGAAACCTAATATGCAAATGAAAATAAAAGCATTCCAAAGGGAAGGGAAAAAAAACAAGACACCACAATTAAAGGAAAAGGAAGAAAAGGTTTCTGTTCTTTTCTTTCTCTTCTCCAGGCTGAAAAAAAAAAACCTGACATTTCAAGTAACAAGGTCACACCAAGTGCCAGATAGGATTAATGAAAAACAGAATTAATTAAGTACATTCTGATACAATTATGAACTCTACAAGTGAGAGAGATCAGGTTTCAGATTACTTAAACAGGGAAGATAACCAGAACTGGCAACATATTTCTCACTGTTATTATAGTATTAGAAACCATAAACCAGAAGGGAAGGAAAAAGGAACACCATTTAGAGACTTTTGGCTCATGCCTGTAATCCTAGCACTCTGAGAAGCTGAGGCAAGAGGATCCTTTGAGCTCAGGAGTTCAAGACCAGTCTGAGCAAGAGTAAGACCCCATCTTTACTGAAAATAGAAAAACTAGCTGGGCATTGTGGCAGTAGTTCTAGCTACTAGAGACGCTGAGGCAGGAGGATCATTTGAGCCCAAGATTTTGAGGTTGCTGTGAGCTATGGCACCATAGCACTCTACCCTGGGTAAGTGAGTTTGTCTCCTAAAAAAAAAAGGGGGGGGCGGGAAATAAGAAATTACGATCCAAGAAGTCTAGGCCCCAGAATATCATTGACATGGGTCCCTCAGAGCCCTCCCATTGGTGGGCCCTGCCCACGCCAACTTCCCTCACCGTGTCTAAGGGAGTAATAAACCTTTAAATATCTTTCTATCAGGGCTCTGCTGTGATGTGTCTTAATATGGATACATTTAAAGGGAGGGAACAAGAAGCTCAGCAATGACAGGGTCAACCACAAAAGGTCAAAGAAGAGCATTTTCAAACATAAAAGGATTCAAAGTTTACATAGATCATTATGGAAGTTTTGAGACAGACTGGTTTATGGTCCATCACTTCCAAGAAACACAGTCAACAGCATCCTTTCTGATTCACTGGTGCAAGCTACAACTTGCTTGGCTCATCAGTGTTGTTTCCATCCACATGGAGTTTATGTATGTTGATTTTTCCATACCTCTAAACTTTCATAATGACTCACATATGCCACCCAAGACTTTTTCTGAGGAAATCACTCAAGGCAGAATACCTCAATCCAAAGAAAATTAAAATCCAAATAATAAACTCATTGAATGAGAAGATAACGCATATTTAAACAATGGAGATCAATGAATCTAGTAAAATATGTGCTTATATCCAAATGTTTGGTGATACTACACTTACATAATGTGAGAAAAACAACATTTCTTAAGAATAGGAATGGAAACCAAAAGACAACACAAATAGTTATCTTCCAAGTGCTGAGAGAACTATCAGTCTAGATTTGCATGCTTCACTAAACTATATTTCATTAACTAGAGTATACTAAAGACATTCTCAGATAAGCAAAAACCATCAGCAGAAATTAACAAAGGAATTTATAAGGATATATACTTCAGGAAAAAAGAAAATGAACCAAAAGAATTTTTAAAAGAATTTTAAAATGAGCAAAGATATTGGCAAATATATAAACAAACTAGGAAACTGAACATATTATCTGTAACAATGATGCTTAATTTAGAGTAAAGAAAAGATAAAACTAAAATACTGGCCAAGAACAGCAAATAATTTGATGGAGGATGATGAAAGTTCAGTATCTTCTACTGTTCAGTAGGGAGTATTAAGATAATTAATTAACCTTATATGTCATTAAGTTAAATATAAACAGAAAAAAAAATCCTGGGCTGGCGCCTATGGCTCAACTGACTAGGGCGCCAGCCCCATATGCTGGAGGTTGTGGGTTCAAATCCAGCCCTGGCCAAAAAACTGCAAAAAAAAAAAAAAAAAAGGAAACTTTGAAAAGAAAAGAAACACAGTGTCTTAACTTCTGAACAATTAGAAAGAAAAATGTAGGAGAATAAACACAAACTATCTCTCAAAATAAAAAAAAGAGAGAGGCCTGTTAGGTTGGCTCATACCTGCAATCCAGGACTTTGAGAGGTCAAGGCACAAGAATCACGTAAGGCCAGAAGTTCAAGATCAGCAGGGACAACACAGTGACACACTGTCTCTATAAAATATTTTTTAAAATGAGTGGAATGTAGTGATTCTTGTTTGTCTCTCTAGATACTCAGGAGGCTGGGGTGGGAGTATTGCTCAAACCCAAGGTTTCCAGGTTACAGTGAGCTGTAATTATACCACTACACTCCAGCCTGGGAAACACAGCAAGAGTCTATCTCTAAAATAAAGAGAGAGAGAAGGAGAGAGAAGAAAGGAGACAAGCAGGACAAATAAAAAGCATGAAGACAGTTATTAAGAAAAATAAACAGGCTGATCGGGGTGGCTCACACCGGTAATCCTAACACTCTGGGAAGCCAAGGCAGGAGGATTGCTTGAGCTCAGGAGTTTTGAGACCAGTCTGAGAGCAGTCAATACTAAAAGTAGAAAAATTAGCCAGTTGAGGCAGGAGGATCACTTGAGCCCAGGAGTTTCAGGTTGCTGTGAGCTATCATGATGCCACAGCACTCCACCTAGGACAACAGAATGAGACTCTATCCCAAGAAAACAAAAATAAAATAAGATAACATAAGATAAATTTATATATATCCTAAATTCCAGTGAATATTAAAGGATTAAACCTCACCTTAAAAGACAGTCAAGTGGAATTTTTCTTTTTCTTTTTTTTTTTTTTTTTTATTTGAGACAGAGTCTCACTATGTTGCCCTTGGTAGAGTGCCATGGTGTCAGCTCAGAGCAACCTCAAACTCTTGGGCTTATGCAATTCTCTTGCCTCAGCCTCCTGAGTAGCTAGGACTATAGGTGCCCGCCACAGTGCCTGGCTATTTTTTTGTTGCAGTTGCCATTGTTGTTTAGCTGGTCCGGGCCGGGTTGGAACCTGCCAACCTGGGTATATGTGGCTGGTGCCCTACCCACTAAGCTATAGGCACCACCCATGGGATTTTTTTTTTTTTTTTTTTTTTTTTGTGAGACAGACTCTCACTGTGTCACCTTCTGTAGAGTTCTGTAGCATCACAGCTCACAGCAACCTCAAACTCTTGGGCTTAAGTGATTCTCTTGCCTCAGCCTCCCAAGAAGCTGGGACTACAGGTGCCCACCTCAATGCCCAGCTATTTTTCTGTTGGAGTTGTCATTGTTGTTTAGCTGGCTAGTTTCAAAACTGCCAGCCTCAGTGTATGTGGCCAACTCCATAACCACTTGTGCTACGGGCACCAAGCCAGCCCATGGAATTTTTAAATCCAGCTATATGTTACTCAGAAGAAACATACCTAAAAGCATAAAAACATAGAAAAATTAAATTTAAAAGAATAAAAATATATTCTAGGAAAATACAAAGAACTGGAGGAAAAATCAAAGTCCCATAAATAAAAACAAGGGGAAAGTGGTAAGAGCAGTACTGGAAGGGAAGATATAGTATTAAATACTTAGATATTTTTTTAAAAGTCTGAAAATAAGTGAACTTAAGTAAGTCAAACATGTGGAAGTTTAGAAAAAAAGAATGACAAAAAAAATCTAAGTTGAAGGAAGATTAATAAAAAACGTAAATTAACAAGATAGAAAATGAATATACAACATAGAGTATCAATTAAGCCAAAAAATAGATCTTCGCACAAACTAATAAGACAGAAAACACCCTCTGAAAAGACTGATCCAGTAAAAAACAGAAATGACAAAATAATATATTATGAGTGAAATGATGGATATAACTACAGGAAAAGAGGGGATTTTTGAAAAGAAACTGTTATGAAAATTTTATGCCAATAAATTGGAAATTTTTGAAAAAATTGAAAAAATAATTCCTAGAAAAATATCTTACCAAAATTACTTTTAAAAGAAGTCGAATGACTTTATCTTTTAAAATGGCATCAGAACTTTAAAATCTATTCACGGTAAACACCAAGCCTAGGAGATTTTATAGGTGAATTCTGCCAAACTTTCAAGTAATCAGATGTTGCAATCTTATACAAATGCCACCTAAGATCAGTAAAAAAGAATACTCCCCTATTTATAGTATCCTAATTACTGTAATGGTAATGTTAATATTGAAACTAGACAAACATAGTAGAAAAAGAAAGAATTACAGGCTCATCTTACCCGTGAACATAAATGCATAAATACAAACAAAAGTTTAGTAAACCAAATCAAGCAGCATTGAAAAAAAGGTAATACATTATGAATAAGCTGGGTTTATCCCATAATGCAAATCTAATAAAATGTATAAATATAATTTACCACATAAACATATTAAAAGAGAAAAGCCATGTAATAATTTTAACTTAAACAGAAAATTTTTGATAGCATTCAACACTACTTCATTATTTACTTTATTTTATTTTTTTAGAGACAGGGTCTCATTCAGTTGCCCAAGCTGGAGTCCTGTGGTACAATCACAGCTCATTGTATCCACTACTTCTGGGCTTCAGCAATCCCCCACCTCAACCTCTTGTATAGCTAAGACCACAGGCATGCACCACCATACCTGGCTAAGTTTTCTTTTTTAGAGATTGGGGCAGGGGGTAGGGGTCTCACTCTGTTGCCCAGACTGGTCTTGAACTCCTGACCTCAAGATATCCTCCCATCTTGACCTCCCAAAGTGTGGTGACTATAGGTGTGAGCCATCACTCTTAGCCTTAATTCATTATTTCCTTACTCTCTATAGGGCATCTACCACAAAACTATAGTAAACATCATTCTCCACTACAGAATCATTCTTCTGAAAATCAGGAACAAAACAAGTATTCCTACTGTTACCCATCTACTGAAGTGGAGATCCTAACAAATTCTTAAGATAAGAAATTAAAAGAGATAAAGTTTGAAAAGGAAGAAGCAAAAGTAGTATTATTCACATATAATATTTTGTACATAATAAAGATAAATTGTCAAATAAGAAAGTTTATCAAGATAGATTAATGTAAAATAAATATTCAAAAATTAATTGTATTTTTACACACCAGTAACAGTTAAAAACATACCCTATTAAAAGATATGACTTGTAATAGAAACTAATATAGAGAGCAGTGCCTAACAATAAATCTGAGAAAAGCTGTGCAAAATCTCTGTGCAGAATTATTGAGACATTAAAGAAAATCCAAATAAATGAAGAGCTCTGTCATGTGAATATATAGGAAGATTCAATAATGTTGAGATGTCCAGACCTCTCTCCATAATGATGTATATATTCCAATAAAAATCTCAGGAACTTAAACCAATTATGAAATATGTATCAAAGAACAAAATTCCAAGGTTAGAAAAGGCATTTGTTTTATTTTTATGTTTTATTTATTTGAGACAGAGTCTCAATTTATTGCCCACGGTAGAGTGCTGTGGAGTCACAGCTCACAGCAACCTCCAACTCCTGGGCTTAGGCGATTCTCTTGCCTCAGTCTCCTGAGTAGCTGGAGAAAAGGAATTTCTAACAAGAAGAATGAAAGAGGACATTTTCTCTACTGGATAGCAAGATATATTAGGAAGTTATAGTAATCATGACAATGTTGACATTGACACAGGGATACACAAAACAATCAGCGTAGAAAACTAAGAAACAGAATTTCGCATACATTAAAATGATACATAACAGAGATAGCACTGCAAGTTATTGGGGGAAAGGATGAACTTTTAAATAAACAGTGCTAGAACAACTGATTATAAGGAAATAATAAAATTAACTCCCTGTCTTATACCAAACACAAAAATCAGTTACAGAAAGATTCATGGGTAAAAGATAAAACTTAAAATATTTTCTAAGAATATATAGGATAACATACCTATGATTTCAAAGTAGAGAAGATTTATTGTACAAGACACAAAAATCACTAATTAAAAAATAAAGAATGATGAATATGACTGTATTATAATTAAGAACTGTTGTCCAGGGGCAGTGCCTGAGGCTCAGTGAGTGGGGTGCCAGCCCCATATACCGAGAGTGGCAGGTTTGAACCCGGCCTCGCCCAAACTGCAACAAAAAAATAGCCTGATGTTGTGGCAGACACCTGTAGTCCCAGCTACTCAGGAGGCTGAGGCAAGAGAATCACCTAAGCCCAGGAGTTGGAGGTTGCTCTGAGCTGGGATGCAACAGCACTCTACTGAGGGTGATAAAGTAAGACTCTGCCTCTAAAAAAAAACAAAAACTGCTGTCCATAAAAGTTTATTATAAGGAAAATTAAAAGATAGTCCACAAATGGCCAGGCACGATAGCTCACACCTGAAATCCTAATACTCTGGGAGGCCAAGATTGGAGGATCCCTTGCGCTCAGGAGTTCAAGACCCTGTCTCTACTGAAAATAGAAAAAATTAGTCCAGCATTGTGGCAGGCACTAGTTG
Organism: Loris lydekkerianus; assembly: GCA_963574355.1. Taxonomy (NCBI): domain Eukaryota; kingdom Metazoa; phylum Chordata; class Mammalia; order Primates; family Lorisidae; genus Loris; species Loris lydekkerianus. The sequence goes on along the minus strand of CAUYPK010043460.1, from coordinate 84,559 downwards.
AGCTTTGTCTTAACTTCATAGAGCTTTTTTGTGTCTTTCAATAAACGCTGTTTTAATGTAGTGTGTGTCTCTTTCTATTTCATCCTGATAGTACTGTCTGCTAGGAAGATTTCCAATTGAGAGACTCTGACCAGGATACTCCCCTATGTGTCTGGAAGGGTGCTTCCAGGAAGCCAGGTGGTTGGCAGCCCAGCAGGGTGGCAAACAAGGTTTTTCTCTATGAGAGGCAGTGGTTCTTGTAACAGGGAGCAGTTCTAGCCAAGGTTTATTCTGACCTGTGCTTGTCTGTTTTGGTGTTTGTTGTTTGTTGGTGTGTCTTTCAATCTTTGATCACCCAAGAACTGGTGGTTTAAAGTTCCAGCACGCTTTTAATAATATATCACAAGATGTTAATTTACTAGTAATGCAAATTTACTAGAAAAATGCAAATTAAAAACAAAAGAGATGCTATATTTTTTATCACTGGCAAATATTAAAAAGATTGATACTACCCAAAGTTGGTGAGTATGTAAATTAATGCAATCATTTTGGATAATAATTTTGAAGTGTGTATCACAACTAAATATGAAGCATCCTTTGAATCAGGTATTCTATTAGTAAATTACAATGCACTCACATTATGGAATGCAATGCAGTTATTTCAAAGTTTAGCAGATTTATATATAATGATACCAAAGTTAACTGTAAGACATTGCTAGGGATCATAATGTTCACCAAATGTTATATTTACTCCTGTTTCTACACTCCTTTACAAATATAAATATTTTATAAATACATCCTTTATCTTCTTCTCTCTGAGACATTTTTCCAGAATAGCTAACAGATATTAATAGTAAAATGTACAATGTCCTATTCATTCTCTCTTTAATGGTGACCAAAAAAAAAAAAGAATCATGAATAAACTACAAAACACAATCTTCATCCTCCACATAATTAAAAACTGATTGACACCTGTACAGTCACCGTCTTCTTGTGCACAGAGGAAGCTGTTTCACTGGGTGAAGTCATACACAGCATTGGAGATGAGACAAATGACTCAGGAAGAGGGGGAGGTTTATGAAACGGAATATACTGGTCAAAAATTTTAATCAACAATGAGGAAAGAAAGCAATTTATAAGAAAATGATACATATACTGAAGCACTTGAAGGATATAGATTTTTAATAAAAGAAAAAGGTCATAGAGATGAATCATAAAAGCTCCCTCATCCAAACCCTTCATTTTCCAGATGAATAAGGGGAAGCCTGAAACCTGAACTGTGTTTCTGTTGAAATCCACCAGCTTTCCAGGGAAGAAAACCTAGGACACAACATCAGAAGTCAGCTTCCCCTTGGGAAATTCATACTGCCTCGGATAACAAGGCAAGGGAAATAAATATTGGGAAATTCCAGGACCATTATTCATATAGACAGTGAGTCCTACTTAGGCCTAGGGGACGTAACTGTGCTACAAGCAGCAGGATCTTCTGCATCACCAAGTGGCTCAGGGAGCTCAATGAGGCTGTGATGCACTCTCTGATGCTGACAAGTAAACAGTGACACCTACTTGCCACTGAGAGGTTCTTCCCTTTGCTGTCTGCCTTCGGCAAATAAAAACACTCAAAAAAGAAAAATGTAGGCTGCAGAATTGTCCACTTACACGGTCATAGTTTTAGTTTTTCAGTCCATTGTTTTCACTTCATAAATGTATTCTAAAAACTAGAGGGTTGATAATGTTCAGAAACAATTCACGGTTAAAAGGAAGCAAGATTTAATGTTTATTAGGTATAGCTATAACTTCAAACTTCCCCGTTGTACTTTTCCTGCTGCTCATGTGAGAAATTTAAGGGAATAATTACATTGGCAGATATGTGGTCTAGAATGAATTAGTATATAATGAATATAACTGGTCTAGGACTGCAAAGGCAAATCGAAGGCTACATGGCAACAAGGCTTTCCTTGGGGGAAGGTATTCAGGACTCATTAGCCTACTCTGGAGTAAATCTACTCTAAAGCTATTTACAAAATTTACAAAATTAATAAAAACACAAATGGATTTCTTATTATTACAATTTCAATTTCATAAATTAAAATGTAATTTAAAATGATAGTTTACTGGGTGGATCTAAATATTCTGTTAGTGGATTCTTTGTGTGGAAATATCCCTAAAATTCTGAAACTTCAGCTTTCCTTTTTACATGAATCTTTCAACCATCCATTGACCCCTTTATATGTGGTATAAGTAAAAGTCTAAAAATTAACACCAACCCACTCTCCCAGGACATAAAATGATGATATCTTCTGAATAGAAACCATCAGCTGGTGGTACTTACCTATTTTACAGCTGGTAATGAGATCGTGACAAACGTAGAAACTGCACTGAGCAGTATTTGGAATACGAATTGTTGTGTCTTTCTTTTACGGTGTTGGGGCTGAGAAAACAACCCCTCAAATACGGCACTTTGGCACGGAGTACTTTGAACTGAAGGACACAGGAAGGGCCTCGGAAGCAAAGTCTGTCTCAGATCTCCTGCCCTCCTGCCTCCTGCTCCTCCTTCTACCCCAATACAGGCCACAGAAACCAGAATGCCTCTTCCCAATGGCAGGTCATAGAAACTAGAAATATCAGTCTAACCTTCACCTGCATTTCTGTGTAAGAACTGGCTATAAAGAAATTCTCTGATCTACCTTTTCTGATAGTAGATCATAAGACCCTTACTCCAGAAGGGGTCTTGCTCTATACCCAGAAGGAAGAAATGCCATGCAGAGAGGCCAAGAAGAATCTGAACAGGCAGGCCTTGCTGTTTTCCCCTTTCTGTATATTACAGCAGATTGTTCCCTGTCTGTCCAATCACATTTCTACATGGCCGCCAACTCTCCATCAAATCTAAGCATAAAAATGTACAGTTTTCCCTTGTGCCTTTGAGTCTTCATGTTGAAGGCTCCCATGCCACATAAAACTTCAATTAAGTCAGTCCATCATGTTTTTCTCTTGTTAATCTGTCCTATCCTTGGTTATAGGAATGTCAACTGTAATCCTTAAGAGGAGTAAGGAAAGGTATCACACCCTTTCCACCCTTACAACAGGAGCCAAACAACTTACCGTGTATACTCGAGTATAAGCCGAGTTTTTCCGGCACAAAACCCGAACTCAGCACAAAACTCGGCTTATACTCAAGTATATACGGTAAATTCATTCCAAAGGCTACCATGATTTTTGCTATCCTAAAATCCACAGTTCTTTGTATGAAAATGTTTGGTAGTTATTCTGCCTACTTCTATCTAACTATACAAAATCTTTGTGCTATATCTTTATGTTCCTTTTCAAAATACATTCTGAAGCATATGAATACAAATTTTGTCACTGATTATGATACTTTCAAAATTAAAATTTTCCTTAAATACTTCCAAATTAAAATTATGAACCAGCAAAAATAACCCATTTGGAAATAATGTAAGGGTTTTAAGAGCCCTTTTCTGCTATTTTATCAAATTACTGCTACATTGAATCTCCTAGACAAAAATACTTTTAAAAAACTATGTTTATAGCACAATCAAAGAATGGTTGGGGCTCGGAGCCTGTAGCTCAAGAGGCTAAGGCACCAGCGACATACCCAGAGCTGGTGGATTCGAATCCAGCCTGGCCCTGCCAAACAATGACAACTACAACCAAAAAATAGCTGGACATTGTAGCAGGCTCCTGTAGTCCCAGCTACTTGGGAGGATGATGCAAGAGAATCGTTTAAGCACAGGAGTTGGAGGTTACTGTGAGGAGTAATGCTCTGGCACTCTACCCAGGGTGACAGCTTGAGGCTCTGTCTAAAAAAAAAAAAAAAGAATGGTTGAATCATTCCTGAAGATTTCTGCTGCCAATAAGAGGCAACTGAGAAATGTTTAGGAGTAAACCTCAGTTAATATGTCTTTGATGAATGAAGAAAGAAATTGTTGGGTGGCGCTGTGGCTCAGTGAGTAGGGCACCAGCCACATATACCAAGGGTGGCAGGTTTGAACACGGCCCCAGCCAAGATGCTACAAAAAAATAGCCAGGCGTTGTGGTGGGCACCTGTACTCCCACCTACTCAGAGGCTGAGGCAAGAGAATCGTCTAAGCCCGAGAGCTGGAGGTTGCCGTGAGCTGTGTGATGCCATGGCACTCTACCAAGGGCAACAAAGTGAGAGTCTGTCCCCCCTCCCTCCCCCCAAAAAAGAAAGAAATTATATACAAAAATGTATGACTGACCAAAGTAGCTATGTTTTTGGAGAATATGAAATGTATTGGGGGAAAAACTACCCCCAGGTTCACCTTGGTTAATAAAAAATTTTACAGTAGTTGCTACAAAAATATAATTTGTGATTTTTCTGTCCTGAACCTCATCTTTGCCTTCTCAAAAGGCTCTGGAGAGATAGCTAAGACAGAAAGTAAGAGTGGGGAAGAAAAATTTGGAAAACAAGCATAACGAAGACTATCATGGGTCCAGATCTTTAATATCCAAGACCAAAAATATCATTATTTGGTGAGGTAAAGAGGAGAATTTTTGAGGATGATTTTCCCAGATGATCCACAGCAGGGGCCTGAAAATAATATGGAGGCAAGAATCTTTGAGGATGACCCCAGGGTGGTGCCAGGGTATCAGTCAGCATCCTGGCATCAAATAGGTAGCAGTCAAGCTGGGTAACTGAAGAAAGATAAAGCATATTTACTTGTGGGCATAGTTTAAGGAAACTAATGAAGACAGGTGGCGCTGCACTGGCAGGGAACCATAACCACCCCAGGCCTGCAGCAACCCAGGGAGCAGCAACAGCAGCAGCAGGAAGCGACGGCTGCATGGACAAGGCCACCTGATGGCCGCTGGGGAGCTGTGGCCTTGTACTAGTCATAAGGATTTTGATAGTTAGGGGGTTTTCGTTTGTTTTTATTTGAGGGAGGTTATGAGACAGAGTCTGGCTCTGTTGCCAGACTAAAATGCAATGGCCTCATCAGCTCTGGCTCAGTGCTACCTCAAACTCCGGGGCTCAAGAGATCCTCCTGCCTCAGCCTCCTGAGTAGCTGGGACTATCGGCATGCGCCACCAGGCCCACTGAACTTTCCATCTTTTGTAAAGACAGGCTCTCGCTTTTGCTCAGGCTGGTCTTGAACTCCTGGCTTTAAGAAATCCTCCCAAAGTGTAAGGATTGCAGTGTGAACCACTGCTCCTGGCCTTTGATAGCCTTTTGGTGGCAATCTGCAGAACACCACTGCATACAAGCCATGGCCTCATTTTCTTCTTATCTTCTGATCTATCACGGCCAGTTCTGGCTGAACCCAGCTGGAGGCCAGGGACAAGGTGGACAGAGGACCTGGAGAAGTAGATGGACGAGATCTATTCTAGGAGCATAATAGTAAGGTCAAGCAAGTGGGAATAACAAGGGTAGTACACAGAGACAGACCTTACAAGACTTCTACACTGACTGGTTTTGAAGATAGGAAAAGTTAAGGATGATTTCGTAGTTTCAAGCCCAAATTAGAAAGATAATGACATCAACTGAGCAAGCTTTTACTAACCATTGTGCTCCCAGAACCAGCACAATGCCTCAGGCATTGAAGTCCTTCTATAAACATTTGTTGGGGCGAAAGAAGGGTAGGAAGGATGGATGATGAGAGCAAATGTGAGGGAAGATAATGTGTCATATAGTTTTAGACACATTGAGTCTAGAGTATGGTGAAAGAGTCCAGCAGAGAGTTGGAGATTTAAGCCTAGAGGTCTGAAAAGGTCTAAAGATGTGCCTCTAAGAACCATCTGCGCAAAGGTGCCAACTGACACTATTAGTAGATGAAATGGCAGCTATAGAGGGAAAAGAAGTGGGGTCTGATGACAAAAATTAAGATCAGATCTCTCTGTATTTATGGGACAAAAAGAAGAAGGGAAACCAAGAAAAAACAACGTTTTGTGATTTATCTGCATTCATATATGTTGGGATTATCTATGTTCCTGGGGCAAAAGGGGAAAGGGAAACCAATAAACGGAAAGAACAACCTGTACCACAATTTGCCATAGTATGAAAATATATTGACATATATTTATACGTCTCTCATAGGATTTCTTTTTGTTGACATGGTATAATCTTGCCTAAAATAAGGATGATAACATATGCAAGCTGAAGACCACAACTTACCCACTTGCTTCAGTAAGAATTTTTTTGAAGCCCGAAATCCTGATCTTACTACCTTTTCTCACCTTGAATCTAAAACAACCAACATTAATATCCTTTTAATTTAAAAAGCCTACAGGGTCGGGCCACATCTATGGTGCATATTTTTATCTATAATAAAAAAAAAATAATAATGAAAAGGAAAAAAAAATAAAAATAGGTATTGATAAAAAAGATTTAAAAAAGATAAAAAAAATAAAATAAAATAAAAATAAAAAGCCTACAGGGGCAGCACCTATGGCTCAAAGGATAAGGCGCTGGTTCCATATGCCAGAGGTGGTGGGTTCAAACACACCCCTGGCTAAAAACTGCAAAAAAAAAAAAAGCCTATAATTCTTATTTTCAGTCATGTACTGAATACCTAATATGCATCCAACACTATGTAAAAGTAAAAATTGGTCTCTCTTTTTTTTTTTTTTTAGACAGAGCCTCAAGCTGTCACCCTGGGTAGACTACCGTGGCATCACAGCTCACAGCAACCAACTCCTGGGTTCAAGAGATTCTCCTGCCTCAGCCTCCCACGTAGCTGGGACCACAGGCGTCCACCACAATGCCCAGCCATTTTTTGGTTGCACCTGTCATTGTTGTTTGGCAGGCCCAAGCTGGATTCAAACCTGCCAGTTCCAGTGTATATGGCCGGCACCTTAGCCACTTGAGCTACAGGCGCTGAGCCACTATTCTTTTATTTTTTTTTATTTTTTTTTTATTAAATCATAACTGCATACATTGATATGATCATAGGGCATCATACACTAGCTTCACAGACTGTTTGACACATTTTCATCACACTGGTTATCATAGCCTTCCTGGCATTCTCTTAGTTACTGTGCCAAGACATTTACATTCCACATTTACTAAGTTTCGCATATACCCTTGTAAGATGCCCCGCAGGTGTAATCCCACTAGTACCCCACCCTCCACCCACCTCCTCCCTCCCTCCTCTCCCTTTCCCCCTTTCCCCTATTCTTAGGTTGTAACTGGGTTATAGCTTTCATGATGAGCCACTATTCTTTTCTTTTAATTAATTTTTTAATTCTTTGGGGTTCGTTGAGGGTACAAAGAATTAGGTTACACTGATTGCATTTGATAACTCAGTTTTTTTTTTTTTTATTGAGACAGAGTCTCACTATGTTGCCCTCAGTAGAGTGCTATAGCGTCAAAGCTCACAGCAACCTCAAACTCTTGGGTTTAAACGATTCTCCTGCCTCAGCCTCCCAAGTAGCTGGGACCATAGGCACCCGCCATAATGCCCAGCTATTTTTGTTGTTGTTGTTGTAATTATCATTGTTGTTTGGCAGGCCTGGGCTGGATTCAAACACGCCAGCTCCAGATTATGTGGCCTGTGCCCTAGCCATTGAACTATAGGTGCCTAGCCGGAACACATTATTCTTAGTAAAGCATCACAGTAATGGAGAAGCATGAACCCTATGTACTCAATTTTGATATGAGGATAATTAATGACAATTAATGACATGGTGAGGGTAGGGAAAAGGGAAAGCAGAGAGAGAGAAGGAGGGACAGGGGTAGGGGAAAGGAAGAGCAGAGAGAGGGAAGGAGGAAGGGGGCTGGAAAAAGGGAAGAGCTAGGAGAGGGAAGGGGGGAGGGGAATGAGGGTCTTGGTGTGTGACACACCTTTTGGGGGCAAGACACAATTCTAAGAGGGACTTTACCTAACAAATGCAATCAGTGTAACCTGGTTTCTTGTACCCTCAATGAATCCCCAACAATAAAAAAAAAATTTTTAATAAAATACAACAATTAGAGTTCAATTAAGAACTGGCCTGGTGGGCATATTGGCGCACACCTATAATCCCAGCAGCACTTTGGAAGGCAGCGCATTGCCTGAGGCTGGGCGTTCAACACCAGCCTGGGCAAGATAGACTTGACATCTTACCTGTCAAAAAATAGCCAGGCATTAGTTGCTAGGGAGGTTGAGGTGGAAGAATCATCCAGGAGTTTGAGGCTACAATGAATAATGATAGGGCCACTGCACTTCAGCCTGGGCAACAGAACAAAATCGTGCCCCTAATTTAAAAAAAAAAAAAAAAAAAAAAAAAGCTGACCAATATGATCCAGACTAAAAGACCAAATAGCATTTCATCCAGTGAAAAACATCTCTACTTTTGTTTTCCTCATTTAGAAGATTGACAGGGGAATTAATCTTACATAGTTACTTCCTATTAAAGGTCCAAACACACTAAACTGCATAGTAAATTTCTCTTCACCTACCTCTCTTCCCCAGTACTCCATAAGATCTCAATTATCTTCCTATCTCATATCTGGCACATAGTAGCCATTCAACAAAATTTTTGTCAAGTGAGTGAATCAATCAAAAACCAACTTAAGCCCAGAGCAGTCTTATCAATATCCTTAACTCTCTTCTGTGGCAAATTCCAAAAGTTTTAAGGTTAAGGCAGTTACCAAACATGTCTTTGATGTTAAAGACTTGGTGCTCAGCTTGGTGCCTATGGCTCAAGTGGCTAAGGCGCCAGCCACATACACCTGAGCTGGCGGTTCAAATCCAGCCCAGGCCTGCCAAACAACAATGATAGCTGCAACCAAAAAAATAGCCAGGTGTTGTGGCAGACTGTCGCTTGAGCCCAGGAGTTGGAGGTTGCTGTAAGCTGTGATGCCATAGCACTCTATCCAGGGCAACAGCTTGAGGCTCTGTGTAAAGAAAAAAAAAAAAAAAAGACTTGGTGCTGAGTGTTTAAGAAAAAGGCCCAGGAAAAAAAACAGCAAATCCTAAAATCCTTTTGAGTAAGAAAATAGAAGGAACATCTAGTACAATCTTTGGATTTGAGTCTATTTCCTAACCCTTATTATATTAATTTGTATTGGTCAATTCTTTTTGAAAGAAAAATAAATCCTATAAAGCAGGCTCATTGTGGTGGCTCACACCTGTAATGCTAGCACTCTGAGAGGCCAAGGCATGTGGATCACCTGAGCTCAGGAGTTGGGAGACCAGCCTGAGCAAGAGTGAGTTCACGTCTCTACTAAAAATAGAAAAACTATCCTGGCCTTGTGGAAGGCACCTGTAGTACTAGCGATTCAAGAGGCTGAGAGAAGAGGATCAGTTAAGTCTAGAAGTTTGAGATTGCTGTGAACTAAGACTCTACCCAGGGCTACAGAGTGAGACTGTATCTCAATCAATCAATCAATCAATCCTGTAAACCACACAATTGGCAGCATCTCTCAAACTTGAATGTACATACTAATCACCTAAAGATCGTATTAAAATAAGGGTTCTGATAAATTACATCTATGATGAGGCCTGAGATTCTGCATTTCCAACAAACTCCCAGGCAATTCTATGCTGTTTGTTAGTGAATCACACCCATTTAGTATCAAGAGCTTGGATGACACTGCAGAGAATATTTATATAGCTTTAAAGTGAGAGTTAAGATACCTCCTGTTTCCACATTTCCATGTTGTATAACCTTAGATATTTCACCTCTCTCAGCCTTCCTTTTTTCATCAGTGGAAATAACATCATTGACACAATAACAAATAACATAGGAAACTACAATAATAGCTAACACACAATACTTACTATGTACCAGGAAATAATGTTTCATATTTATCAACTTATGAATAGGACTTAGATTAAACAACTTGTCTAAGTAGGTACAGTAAATAGTAAAGTGAAATCTAATTCCACTTAAGAAATCTAGTGTTTCAATGCCACACATTGCCTCTTCAGCCTAGCTCCCATTGTGAAGATTAAATAGTAAGTGGTATTTAGCTAACTTTTCTTGAGAAGTCACATGTTCCAGGCCTAGCCTAAGCGTCCTGTGAGACACATTAGCCCATGTATTTTATAACACCCCCCAAAGTAAGTACTATTAATATGCTCATCTTACAAAATTTCAAATAGGCCCAGACAAATTAAATAGCTGAAAGTCAAACAGTGGCTGAGTCTGGATGGGAACCCAAGCAGAGTAACTGCAAAGCCTGGCGCTCTTTTGCCAGAAGAGGATGTGACCCCAGAGCTCTAAATCTAAATGTAACCCCGCGCCCACCCAGGGCGCTCTAACTGCAAGCCCTGCTGACTGCTGACTCACAAAGTAACCCAAGTTTTCTTATATTTAGCTTTGTATATAACCATGAGTTGTGTCCTTGTTGGACAACATCTAGGGCCCTGAAAGCCAGTTTTGATTCTAGTGAAATAGTATGTTTAGCTCTAAAAACTAATTATTAGCTAACCGTCTTTACAGCAGATTTACGCTGAAATTGTCAAGACACACTTGATCTAGAGCCCACACCTTCCACCGCAGCAGAACTTGAACCGCCAGGGCAGACCCCGGTCTGCCCTCTGGCCCGCCCCCAGCCATCGGGCCCTGAACTTGTAGTCCAGGACTCTGGCGCCGCTCCACCTCCACCCGGGCGCGCACCGAAAGGTCCCGCCTCTAATCCCGTCATCTGTCCAACACCGCCCTCTGCCGGCCCCGCCTCTGGCGCCCGGAAGGCGAGCGGGTTCCGGGTGCTCCGGAAACAAACCTTTCTCTTCCGGATTTAGCGTCTGGGCGTCTGCACGTGTTCTCCTTGCGGGTGCTGGGGCGCCCGGGTCCCAGAAGTAACTTGGTCTGCCGTCCCAAAGCAGGTGGGCCGAGACGGAGCCATGGAGGGACAGAGCGTGGAAGAGCTCCTGGCCAAGGCAGAGCGGGACGAGGCAGAGAAGCTGCAGCGCATTACTGTGCACAAGGAGATAGAGCTAGAGTTCGATCTAGGCAACCTGTTGGCTTCGGACCGGAACCCCCCAACTGAGCTGCGGTGCGCGGGGCCCACGCCGGAGGCCGAGCTGCGGACCCTGGCGCGGGACAACACGCAGCTGCTCATCAACCAGCTGTGGCAGCTGCCCACGGAGCGCGTGGAAGAAGCTGTGGTGGCGCGGCTGCCTGAACCCACTACGCGCCTGCCGCGGGAGAAGCCGGTTCCCCGGCAGCGGCCACTTACTCGCTGGCAGCAGTTCGCGCGCCTCAAGGGCATCCGTCCGAAAAAGAAAACCAATCTGGTGTGGGACGAGGTGAGCGGCCAGTGGCGGAGGCGCTGGGGCTACCAGCGCGCCCGAGACACCACCAAAGAATGGCTGATTGAGGTGCCAGACAGTGCCGACCCCCTGGAAGACCAGTTCGCCAAGCGGATTCAGGCCAAGAAGGAACGGGTGGCCAAGAACGAGCTGAACAGGCTGCGGAACCTGGCCCGCGCGCATAAGATGCAGCATCCCAGCGCGGCTGGCCTGCACCCTACCGGACACCAGAGTAAGGAGGAGCTGGGCCGCGCCATGCAGGTGGCCAAGGTCTCCACTGCCTCCGTAGGGCGCTTCCAGGAGAGCCTGCCCAAGGAGAAGGCGCCCCGGGGCTCCGGCAAAAAGAGGAAGTTTCAGCCCCTTTTCGGAGACTTTGCAGCCGAGAGAAAGAACCAGCTGGAGCTACTTCGAGTCATGAACAGCAAAAAACCTCGGCTGGACGTGACGAGGGCCACCAATAAGCAGTTGAGGGAGGAGGACCAAGAGGAGGCCGCAAAGAGGAGGAAAATGAACCAGAAGGGCAAAAGAAAGGGGGGACGACAGGGTGCTGCGGGCAAGAGGAAAGGGGGTCCACCCAGCCAGGGAGGGAAAAGGAAAGGTGGCTTAGGAGGTAAGATGAATTCCAGGCCTCCTGCCTTGGGTGGCAAGAGGAAGGGAGGACAGCACCAGGGAGGGAAGAGGAGGAAGTAAAAGTTTCACTTGTAACTATAAAGCAAAAACTGTGTGTATGCTAAATGTTGAATTCCATGAACTGGGGTGCGGGGGGGGGGGGGGTGCACATTATTAGGGAAATAATTTGCTCAGAGACTGGGAATGAGTTCTTTTTGACTTGGGATATGGGATGAGGGGGGTTTGGTAATTCAGGGATTTGCAATAATTTGATTTATACTTTTCTGGATTATTTTTATAACAAACTTGTGTATTTATCAAAGGGAGAGGAGAAAGACTACAACCATTTTCCAAACTGGCTTGACAAGTAACTTCTGTAAGTTACTTAATAAAAGTGTGTGTATATCTTGTGCTGCTTTTAACTATTGGTAGAAATCGTTAAGGGAAGCCAGTGAACCTGGATACCTGGTACAGATTGTTTACTTTCAGAAAAAAACACAAGCAGTTAATTTATAATGGTTTCAGCAAGACCACTTTTATTAGGAAAATTGGTATCTTTTGAAATCAAATATATTGAAAGTGTACTACAACTGAAGTCTTTTTTTAAAATTATTTCATGCTTTTCAACACTGAAAACACTGATTTGCTGTGAATGATAAATTTGGGCCTCATTATATAATGGTAATCATCCTTATTAATCCAGAAAATGCCTAGATCTTTATTAACAGTTGTATCCCCAGCTTTTTTAAAACTTAACTTCAGGTAAAATCTGTTTTGGAAATAGAAAAACTTTAAAATTCCATATCTTCTGAGGTATTTGTCAAATTGATCTGAGTTGGTTTGATTAGGAAGTGAAATACTTAGAACTGCTCTGGGTCTTTTTCCTGTCCATCAATCTTCCATTTTTAGCCCAGTAAAATCATCTCTGTAAAAAATATCTCAAAAAGATTCAGATTTCATCATAACAGATTAATAAGAATCTAGATATTCAGTTGTTACTATCTTTGGATACTTTATGATTAAGTTAAAATGTTCAACTTTGCCTTCCTTAACTTGTCCACTAGGACATAATGGATATGGCCCTCCCAGAGTATAGTATAATCATGGCAAGTTTTAACTACTGGTGAACCGATTTAATGGCACTGTGGAAAGCAAAGCCGTTCACTGAGCATTTAATTCGTAAATTCTGTGTTTTTCTGTGGTTCCCTAATGTTTGGGAATTTTTTTGTTTTTATGCTTGCTTAAGCAGTGAGATGCAGCACTGATTCCTGGTTTGTTTGGTTTTGTTTTGGGAGGCGGGTTGCTTTGTTTGTGTTTGTTTTGTTCTTTTTTTTTGTTTGTTTGTTGTTTTGAGACAGAGTCTTACTATGTCGCCCTCGATAGAGAGCTGTGGCGACACAGCTCACAGTAACCTCAAACTCTTGAGCTTAAGCTATTGATTCTCTTGCCTCAGCCTCCCAAGTAGTTGGGAGTACAGGCGCATGCCACAACGCCCAGCTATTTTTTGTTGCAGTTGTTGTTTAGCAGGCCCAGGCCTGGTTGGAACCCTCCAGCCTTGGCTATGTGGCTGGCGCCGTAACCACTGTGCTAAAGGTGCCAGGCCTGTTTTTTCTTTTAAAGGACTCGACTCTGCAAGTTTCTTGTTTACTGTTAAAACAATTTAAATTCAGGGTCTTGATATAAAATACTTTTAGAAGGCAAAGTAAAAACAATATCCTTGTTCCGCTACTCTTCCCCAACATACCAGAAGTAGAGGATCCTAGGTACTGAGGTATGAGAGTACCCAAGACGCTACGGAGCAGTGGAGCAGTTACCTTCCACTGCAGCTTCGAAGGTGGATGGTGGCACTGCAGCTGGGCAGTTGTGGCTCTGGTGGCGAGTCCTCGTGGGATGTGGGAGAACAGTTCGGAGCCAGGTTACAGCTTTGACAGGTGACCTAGCGGGACCGGTGGGCAGAGTGCCTGAAGGGGCGGGAGGAGGGCGGCGACCGGGATTGGCCAGCCGAGGGGCGGCGCCCGCGGGCAGGGACTAGGACTCGGCGCAGCCATGGCCGCAGCTGCCAGAGCCCGGGTCGCGCACTTGCTGAGGCAGCTGCAGCACGCAGCGTGAGTTCGGGGCCGGGGGTGGGCTGAGGACTGCAGGGTGCAGCCGTGCCCACGCAGTGCCCCTCTGGTTACTTTAAAAACTGGGGAAGGGGATACAGCGGGGCGCACCCGGCTGTGCACCGGATGAGACAGCCGGGCCAGCGGGCAGTGCCACTTTGTGCGAGGCAAGGTTTACTCTGCTTGTCTAAGGAAACCAAGGCCAGAGGGGACAATGCCTGGCCCCACATTGCGGCAAGCAGTGGAAGTTATGCAGGGTGGCCAAGTCAAATTCATGTATCCAAGTGACATACGTGCTGGTTGTATAGTTAAGTGCCAGGCCCTATTCCAGTTTCTGGCTATACAAAAATGAAAGTTTCTGGAGCGTTTAAAGTCTAGTGGGGAATGGGATGAGGGGAAGATGAAGGTGAGAAATCACACGGAGCCACTCCTTGGCAGGTGCAGAGAGTCAGAGTATTCAATGCCATGATACGCCTGGATCCCTCTCCAGAAATGCCAGGCACATAGTAGTCACCTGACAAATAGTTGATTGTGCAAGTGCACAAGCCACCCTGGAAAAACAGGGAAGGGGGAGAAAGGAGACAGTGGAGACAATTTCAGGCAGAGGGAAGACCAACATTAGAGATGGAGAGATGTAGTTCTAGGATCAAAAAGTACAGTCTGGACCTACCTCCATAGGAGGTGAGGAGCAAGACAATAGCTGGTGAAAGACCATGGATAAGAAAATAGCTAACACCATGTGCCAGGTGCACTTTGAGTGCACTAGTAGATAATAGTAACTTTAATCTTTGTAACCTCTGACGTTATCTTCAGATGAAGGCATAGAGAATAATCTGAACTTGTGCTCTGGGTTCACAGATCTCATTCTCAGGCCTATGCTAAGACGTTTGAATTGTGCCCTGTAGATAATGGAAATGGAAAGCTATTGAAACAATATTTCTCACCATGAAACACTAATACCTTGAAATTCCCCATGAGAAAAGAATTCCATGGCCAAATAAGTTTGGGAAACTACTAACTACTGCATTGTGCTCTTAGAAAGTCAAGATGTACATTAGAACAGGAAGGACTCTTAAGAAGTTCTGCAGAAGAAAAAAGTTGTGCTGTGTTCAAATTCTTGATTTTTAAGCCTGTGTCGTCCTAGAACTCTGTTATGCAAGACTATTCATTTCCTGTGGAACCAGTGCCATGCAAAATGTTTTTTAAATGGTTGCATAAGAAGAGAGTGTGGTTGGGTGGTACCTGTGGTTCAGTGAGTAGGGCGCAGGCCCCATATACCTAAGGTGGCAGGTTCAAACCTGGCCCTGACCAAACTGCAACAAAATATAGCCGGGCATTGTGGCCGCTGCCTGTAGTCTCAGCTACTTGGGAGGCTGAGGCAAGAGAATCCCCTAAGCCCAAGAGCTGGAGGTTGCTGTGAGCTGTGATGCCACAGCACTCTACCAAGGGCAACAAAGTGAGATTCTGTCTCTAATTAAAAAAAAAAAAAGAGCGTGTGGCATGATTAGAATTATGTTAGCACATTCTGGTGGCAGTGTGAAGTGAAGAGGAAAAACTGTGGGTCATTGTAGTGCGCCAACTTAAAAGGTAATGGCTTCAGGCAGCAGGGAGGCAGATAGGAGAACTGTTTGGGAATTGATTAGAATCTACAAGATTTTGTATCTGATTAGTGAGATGGAAGAAGCTGAGATTTCTGGCTCAAGCACCAGGTAAACAGTGGCCCAGTTACCAAAGTAGGGATTTTAGGAGGGCTGGCTTTGGGAGGAAGATGGCAACTGAGTCTTGGGCACTTTGAGTTTGACATGTCTCTGGCATATCCAGGTGAAGACCAGTAGGTAATTGTGTTCTAAAACTCAAGAGCAAGTTGGAAATTTGTCGTGTATACAGAGGACGGTTGAAACCATGGCTGTGGGAGCAAAGGCCCTGGTAAACTAGACCTGAAGGAAAGGGCTGAGGGGGACTGGGAAGTGGCACTGCCACAGCAGGAGCAGCAAAGAGCCACTGTCTGTTTTCTGCATATGGTTATTTTTCTCATAGGGTAAACTTTTAAAAAGTGGGAGGTTTCAGATAAAAATCTTGGAAAATTGGAAAATGGAGGCCTACACTTAGCTGAGAAAAAGTGAGCTGGGGCTGCAGTGAGATGGTGGCTGCCTCCTTTGGCCAGGGCGTGCATCCCAGCCTCCACTGCCACTCACGCCACATCGCAGGTGCATTGCCAGCCACCAAGTGGAGGGACAAGAACCAGCACTGAAGGAGGCAGACGAGATGGGGGACAGCCTGGAGAGAGAGTCACTTTCCGTAGATGTACTTTATTTGCCTGTGTTTTCCTCCCTGGGGTACAACAAGGACAAAAACAGCCTAACCAAGCCATCAGGGTGCTTATGTGCCAGTGTGGGGCATGGGGCACAAACCAGTAAAATGTAGAGTACATTAGCTGTTGATAGGTATTGAAAATAAAGGGGGATAGATGTTAAGGAAGAGATGCAATTTCAGAGATGGTCAGAGCAGCCCTCACTCTTCCTGGTTTCCTAGGGCTACTGTCACAAATTACCATGAACTTGGTGACTTAAAACAACATACATTTATTCTCTTACAGATCGGGAGGTCAGAAGGCCAAAATTAGTTTTACTAGACAGAAAGCAAGGTGTAAGCAGAGCCACACACCCTTTTGAAGCTCTAAAGAATCCATTTACTTTTTCCAGCTTCTAAAACCGTAGCTTGAAATAAATAAATAAAGCAAGCCATAGCTTGCATTCCTTAGCTTGTGGCCTTTTCCTCCATCTTCACAGCCAACACTACCTCACATCTTGCTTCATTGGTCACATTTGTGCCTTTTCTGTCAAATCTCTCTCTGCATTCCTAGTATGCCTTTAGGACCCACACAGATACTCCAGCACAGTCTCCCCATCTCAAGAGCCTATCTTGATCACACCTGCAAAGTCCCTCTTATCATACAGGGTAACATTCACAGGTTCCTGAGATGAGGACTTTGTCTTCCTGAGCCTACCACATTCCCTGAGAAAGTACCAGAAAGACCATGGAGGGAGGGCACAAACCATGTGGTTCTCAGGAAAGGTATGCAGAGGTGGAGCACAGCTGATCTGGTTTCAGAACAATAGACTGAGGTAGATGGGGAGGGAACCAAGGATGACCTGGTTTTCTGGCCTGAACAACTGGAAGGATGAAATCGGCATTAAACTGGGATAGGGAAGACCCAGGAGTTCAACCTTCAACTGGGAAAACGGGAGATGCCTCATGGACATCCAAATGGAGGTGTGCAGGAGGCAGCTGAATCGAGCTCAGGTGAGAGGCCCAAGCTGAAAGATAAATGTAGAAGTCATCCACATAGAAGGTATTCAAGGCCTTGAGACCAGGTGATGTCACTAGGGAATGAGCATGAAGCCAGAAAAGAAGGCTGCAAGGGCTGAAGTTGAACCCTCCAAAGTTCAGAGTTAAGAGCATGAAAAGAAAGGGGCCAGGAACATCTAGTGCAGCAGGAAGAAAACCAAGAGTAGCCAGGGAAGAATGTGTTTCCGGGGGAGAAGGGGAACACCAGGATGTCCCTGACAGGTCAGGTAAGATGAGGATGGAACAAAGAACTGAATTCAGCTGGCAGACGACACTATGGAGCTGGGAAGCTTGTCAGTTGAGTTTGGGGCAAAAACCCATTGCAACAAGCATGTGAGAAGAGAAACCAGAAAGAGGTATGGTCAGCAGGAGAAGAGAAAGATAGGAACAGGAAAGGGAGAGGAAAGAGGGACAGAGGTTTCTGGTTTTGTAATATAATAGGGGGGAAATCAGCTGACAGGGAGAAAAGGGAGAGGTGCTGGTGATGCCCTTGAGTGCATGGGCGAGGCTGAGATGTAGTGAGCAGGAGGAGGGTCAGCCTTTGCCAGCCATGCTAGGAGTGTATCAGTGAAACCAGGAGGGAAGCCAGAATAAGAGTGCCAGAGGCGGGAAGGCAGGTGAGGTCCCTGCTCTGAAGTCCACTTGCTTCTCAGGAGCCCACAGCCTACTCTCCCCACCCCAGTTGGGCTCTCTGTCTTTGCACATCAAGAAAAGAGCTGGGCCAAGGAAATGAAAATGTCCAAATTCATTTTTTATTCATTTAATCAGTACTAATCACTATCTTGTGCCCAGTACTGTGCTAACTACTACAAATAAAATTGTGGGGAAGGGTAAATCTTGCCTTGGCATCACTAAATCGACAGTCCACAGGTAGATGGAAATAGGAAAACAGCTAAACAGCTCCAGCAATACAGTGTGGTAACAGTGGGGACGCCATACTGTGATTCCAGAAGAGGGGTGTTTCCCTGGGGCCTGGGGCCTCAGGGAGCATTGCCCCTGCTAGGAAAAGTACAAAAGTTATCTCGAAGAGGGAAGGAAAGTGTGTTCCAGACAGGAAAATACAAGGGCAAAGTTCTGGAGGGGAGAAAGATTGTGGCTCATACAAGGACAAGAAAAAAAAGTTAATTTTCCAGGAGGCCTAAGCAGAGATGGAGCCAGTGGCCGGGCCAAAGCCAAGACTCCTCCAAGATCACTGGGGAGCCACTGAATCAGCTTTAAACAAGGAAGCGACATCTTTGGAAACAAGCCCCCCCTCCACAGTGTGGGGAACAGAGGCAGCAAAGGTGGGGCCTCTGGAAGCTAGTCGGGAACCTGATGGGAGATGACAGCGGCACCACACAGCAGCAGGGTCCCGAGAGAAGGGGGTGGATGCCGGTGGAGAAACAGGAGGGTTGGAAAGGGTGAGGGAGGAAGAGGAGTCAGAAGGGTTGAAGGTGGCCCAGGCAGACCCTGAAGAAGCCGAAGCAAGAAAGCTGGAGGGAGCCCGGCAAGCAGGGAAGGGGGCTCTCAGCGCCCCACGGTGTCCGGCGAGGAGCTGGGCCAGAGAAGTGAGGAACAGCCCGATTTCAGGGGCCAAGGAAAGTGTTGACAAGAAAACGCTGCCAACAAACGCAGTCCAGGAGGGGAGCGCGCGGGTGAGGAGGGCGGACTAGGAAATACCGGGAAGAAGCCAGCCCTGAAAAGGCTCCAGGGGGCAGGACACACACCACGAGTGAAGAAGTGGCAATGGGAGTTGGGGTGGCCTGAGAGCTTGAAAAAAATAAGAGAAAGGGGAAGGCGGAAGGAAGCACGTGTCCCAGAAGCATTAGTCTGGATATGTTTCTCCCCTTTGCGTCTCTCGTGGTTGGAAGGCGCACAGCTGAGACCGTTCCCGACAGTAAAGCCCCCCGGTGCTCGAGCAGGCGCGGGAGCCCAGGCGGCGCCGGCCGCTAGGGGGCAGCCTTGACTTAGGGAATCTCACTCCCGGCCCCGCTCGATTTGACTTCACAATTCGAATTTTCGAGATCTGGACGGCCGCTCAGTTCAACCCTTTTCCTTCCTTCCCCCATCCCCCCCTCGGATGTTTTAATTCCAAATTTGAATTTTTGGCGGGCAGGAGGAAGTCACGCGCGTAGTTATCTCCCGAGACCCCACTATTGATAGGGGCCACTGGGCTACCAAAAGAAACGTAAAACTTTTTTCCGACCCCCATTCAGAAAGGGAGCAGAAGAAAGGCCAGAGAAGGGCCGGGCGCCAGGAAACGGGAGACAGCGGACGGGGAAGAAAGGCAGGAGCCAGGGGAGCGTTTCCAAAAGGAGGGCGTGCAAATCTGCGGAGACGCGGGCTGAGAAGTGGAGGCCCCGGCGAGCAGAGCGTGTCCGGCGTGGGCGGGCGAGGGGTGGGACCCGATCCGGGGACCTGGGAGTCCTGCCGGCTCGGGGAGGCTTCCCGGAGGCTCGAGTCTGGAGTCTGAAAAAAAATGAAACACTTTGAAGACACTGGGAAAACACAAGAGCGTTCCCAGCGTGGGGGGGTGAGGAGAGGCGCGCCAGTGCAGTTAACCTCGGGTCAGTTTGGTCAAAGCTCCTCGCCCAGTAAGAGCTGGGGCTGGTGGAAATCAGGGGCCCCATCCTAAACTTGCTGGTACCTCCAGAGAGCGTATCACAGCGCCCAAGGGCATAGGAGTGAATGCCTACTAAATATAAATAAATGAATTCGTGAAAGAATAATCCTGCTCCTCTGGAAAAACTCTTGAGTGGAGTCTGTAGTGGTTTCTGGTGGGTTTTCACTCTTGCACAGAGTCTGCTAATAAACTGCCAGTTTGATAGCATCTTAGAATGCAATGTGAGTTACCTAATTGAAGGCTTCTCATTTTGGGGTTTCCAGTCTCACTTAACGTTTGTTTTTTTGTCTTCTTTCCTTTTCCCTAGATGCCAGTGCCCAACTCATTCTCATACTTACTCCCAAGGTAATACTTATATTTTTTTAAACTACACACAATTTTGATTTCTACAGTTGGCACTTAGAATACATTTGGGCAAAATGTAAAGCAGGAAAATCAAGGCGTGTGAGAGGAAGGTTGATGAAATTGGTAATACTTAGCTCTAACGATGCAATGTTAGCTGAATTAAGCTACTGGGTACAAGTTTGGCTCACATATACATTCACTGTCATTTATAATGCTTTTCTATTTTATTTTACTGTCTTTATTTTATTTTATTCTATTTTATTTTTTTTGAGATGAAGTCTCACTCTGTTACTCTGCGTAGAGTGCTCTGGCCTCATAACTCACAGCAACCTCAAACTTTTGGGCTTAAGCATTTCTCTTGCCTCAGCCTCCCCAGAAGCTGAGACTACAGGCCCCAGCTACAAGCCCAGCTAGTTTTTCTATTTTTAGTGGAGATGGGTCTCACTCTTGCTCAGGTTGGTCTTGAACTCCTGAGCTCAGGCACTCTCCAGAGAGCTAGGATTACAGACATGAGCTACCAGGCACAGCCTGTTTTTCTATTTTAAATAGAATGTTTTGCCAGGCTGGGCTCCCATAGCACAGTGGTCACAAGGCCAACAACAAGACACCGGGGCTGTGAGGTTGGAACCCAGCCCAGGCCAGCTGAACAACAATGACATCTGCAACAAAAAATGGCCGGGCAGCGTGGCGGGCACCTATAGTCCCAGCTACTTGGGAGGCTGAGGCAAGAGAATCACTTGAACCCAAGAGTCTAAGGTTATTGTAAGTTGTAACGCCACAACACTCTACCCAGAGTGATATAGTGAGACCTAGTCTCAAAAAGAAAAACGAATATTTTGTGAAAGCCAAAAATGGGGGACAGATAAGATTTTAAGAATGTCTGAGTTCATCAAACAGAATTAATCAAGATGAAGTCTTTAGAAGGTTCTAAGACATCTATAAAAGAAAGAGACTAAAAGAACAAGGTGGTTCCTAGAGAGAGAATGCTCGTTTCAATTTTTAGACTAATATTCTTTTTTTTTTTTTTTTTTTTTTTTTTATACAGAGGCTCAAGCTGTCACCCTAGGTAGAGTGCCATGGCGTCACAGCTCACAGCAACCTCCAACTCTTAGGCTTAAGCAATTCTCTTGCCTCAGCCCCCCAAGTAGCTGTGACTACAGGCACCCTTCACAACACCCGGCTATTTTTTGGTTGAGGTTGTCATTGTTTGGCAAGCCCAGGCTGAATTCGAACCTGCCAGCTCATATGTATGTGTCTGGCGCCCTAGCCGCTGAGCTACAGGAGCCGAGCCAATATTCTATTTCTTAATACTTAAAAATGATGACACATTTCATTTGCCACAAATATCTTAATCATTACCAAATTCACCAAACTCCATGGTCAAAGAGAAGCAGGGAGCTCCATATAGCTTTAGCATGTCCTTAAGAGTGTCACATGAGGCCAGGCGCGGTGGCTCATGCCTGTAATCCTAGCACTCTGGGAGGCCAAGCAGGTGGATTGCCTTGGGAGTTTAAGACCAGTCAGAGCAACAGCAAGACCCAGTACCTAAAAAAATAACAGATTGTTATGGGTGGGCACCTGTAGTCCCAGCTACTGAGGAGGCTGAAACAAGAGGATTACTTAATCCCAAGAGTTTGAGGTTGCTGTGAGCTATGACACCATGGAACTCTACCAAGGACAACAAAGTGAGACTTTGCCTCAAACAAAAAAAAGGGGGAATGTCACATTAATTACTGACACAAAAGCTGATTTTTGTCTCTTTGAAGGTCAAATCTAAACAGCAAGACAAAGGATGGAAATCAGGGGGTCTGACCATAGGGGATCCTAAGCAGAAACCTTCAATGAAGGCTGTTGGGGAGTAAAATAGAGAAAGTAACTAACCTGAGGTGTGGCTGACCCTTCAGAACAAGCCTGGGAACTTCCTGGTCATTAACCACCATCTACCAGGCAGAAAAAGCATGCTCAGCTTTTAAGGACCTCTGAACATATGCAGAATTTTGTCAACAGCTGGTTTTCGCTAACTCTTAGTCCGTTTCAACAAAGAATTAGAAATTTCCCATCAGAAGATTAAAATTAATAATTTAGAGAAAGATAGCCTCACTGTTTTCTAGGATCATATTTATATCTTAAATCTTAGTGGCAGGAATCCTAGATTACAAAGGAATGTCCATAGTTGACCACCTCCTTCAATTGACCTAATTTTCATAGACCAGACATGAACCCCAGGGGCATTTCAGTACAGTAGGCCTACTTCCTGATATTGACTACTTTGGTACAGTCCCTTCAGTAGTCAGCTTACAGAGGTTCTACTGTATTTCTTCAAAGCCTAAAAGAATCAAAGATATTTGATTTTTAATTAAGGATGCCCTGGTACCTCCTCTCAGGGAGCCCAAGGTAGATTGTTGTCCAGTTCCGCTCTCTTCTACACAACAAAGTTGTGCAAATTGTTTTGTAGACTTATCATATGACTGACTAGGACTAACATAAATAAATAGACAAAAACAAGGATGAAAATTTTGTTCCAATATGAAAAATGACAGAAAATTATGTAAAATCATGTATGGTAAAAACATAATTAAAACCTGGTACTTTGCAAAAAAAAAAAAAAAAATAGCAGTTTATGTAAATTTTTACTGAATTTCACCAAGAAAACTAAACTTAATGTATGCATAAGCTTGAAAAGCATAAATACTTGACTACAAGTTATCTTTATTTAAAAAACTTGGTTCAGGGCAGTACCCATAGCTCTGTGGGTAGGGTGCCAGCCATATACAATGAGGCTGGCGGGTTCGAACCTGGCCTGGGCCAGCTAAACAACAATGACAACCACAACAAAAACTAGCTGAGCATTGTAGTGGATGCCTGTAGGCCCAGCTACCTGGGAGGCTGAGGCAAGAGAATCGCTTAAGCCCTACAGTTGGAGGTTGCTATGAACTGTGACGCCACGGCACTCTACCAAGGGTGACATAGTGAGACTCTGTCTCAAAAAGTAAATAAATAAATAAAAATAAAAAATTTGGTTCAGACAAATAATCACAGTTGCAGTAAGTGTAAGCAGGATTCTAATGAATTCACTAATAGTTCACTAACAATAATCTAACTCCAGATTCCAGGAAATATTTTCCCCCCAGAGGATTTTGTACACATTAAGTTTTCCAACATATATTTTAATTTCAAGGGAGAAAACATTTAACTATGTTGTCTTCACAGAGTTAGCCTCAAGTTAGCATTTCATTATATCTTAAAATGCAAGTATTGATTCTAATTTGATACACAACAGTGAAACCTGAAAAAAATATGTTGTACTTAAGACTTCAAGGGAAATGCTTATGTTTATTGCTAGACTTTATTGTCAAAAAACCTTATGTAAGCTTTGTTTTCGAGGCCGACTCTAATGTTAATTTTTACATTTCTAGCTCCTGCACGTTCACCTTCTGGGAAAACAACAGATTATGCCTTTGAGGTAGATTTACTCAATCCATTCTTTCTTTTATGAATGACCTGAAAAAATAAAACTAGAGCATCTGCTAGTGAATTATTATTTCATTTTGAATCTGTCATTAATTGATGTTTCATAATCTCTGTTTTGCCCTATTTAACAAAGTACCTTGTTGGAATAATGGGATATAAATCTGAGACCATGAGCAGTGTCTAAAATACTGTCTTCTGTACAGACATCAAAATAGGATAAATTCCCTGGTATATTGTATAGGAGAAATTCCCTATACAAATTCTCCAACTTTAATATGTTGTGGGTTAAATCTTTCATTTTGTAATACAACAATCCTAAAAGAGGTCAAAGAAATCTGTTGAAACAAGAGTAAAGAAACAATCTAGGCAGCGCCTGGGGCTCAGTGAGTAGGGCACCAGCCCCATGTACTGAGGGTGGCAGGTTCGAACCCGGCCCTGGCCAAACTGCAATAAAATAATAGCTGGGTATTGTGGCGGGTGCCTGTAGTCCCAACTACTCGGGAGGCTGAGGCAAGAGAATCACCTAAGCCCAAAAGCTGGAGGTTGCTGTGAGCTGTGACACCAAAGCACTCTACCGAGGGTGACAAAGTGAGACTCTGTCTCTAAAAAAAAGAAAAGGAAAGAATTAATTCTGGGAGGTAGGTTCTGAGTTCACAGAGGGCATAGGCCCTGTGTGGAGGGCGTGGCTCCACCTGGCAGCAAGCTGATGGGAATGCAGATGCCAGGTTATTCATGAGAGAACAAAATTCAGACAGCCACATTTGGATTTATTTTTTCATCCTGATGTTTAAGGGTTAGCCGATTCAGAAAAAGACATTTTAACATAAGATGGGTCAAACAAAATGTGTCTTCTTGCCAAAAGTGATCCATCAAGCAGTGTATGAAAGCTCCTCTCCAACCTGCAAGCTTTAGGAGGCATGTGCTTATTGTTCACAGTTGTGTTACCAGAGGCTAGCACTGGGACTGGAACACAGCAAACACTCAGCAGCCTCGCCTGGGTGAGAGGACAGATGGGTGCATGCTTGGGTAGGTGGCTGGATGAGTGAGTGAAGGGAGGTAGGGAAGGCAGGCATTTGGAGCTAAGAGACCAACTGATGTGATTGGGAAAAGACAAATCAGTCCAATGTGACTGGAGCCAAGTGTGGTGCATCAGAGGCCAGGTTGGAGATGACCCAGAAGACGGTGATAAGGAGTATCGACTTAGTGCTACAGACAGTGGGGAATTATTTCAGGCTTTTGGAAATGGAGTAGCCAGCTTTTTAATACACCCTACACCTAAATCTTTTTTTTTCCCCCCAGATGGCTGTTTCAAATATTAGATATGGAGCAGGAGTTACAAAAGAAGTGGGCATGGCAAGTATTTGAGACATCTCCAGTATCCTACTGTAAACGTTACACATCTTGTAAAACAAGTTAACAAACAAAAATCCAGTTTTTGTTTTTGTTTTTTAAGATAGAATTTCACTCTGCTGCCCAGGCTAGGCTGTCGTGGCGTCAGCCTATCTCACAACAACCTCAAACCCCTGGGTTCAAGCAATCAGCCTCCCAAGTAGCTGGGACAGCAGATCCCCCACATCTCCCAGCTAATTGATTTCTCTGTTTTTAGTAGAGACCAGGTCTTGATCTTGCTCAGGCTGGTCTTGAACTCCTGAGCTCAAGGGATCCTCCCACATCAGCCTCCCAGAGCGTTAGGATTACAGGCATGAACCACCACGCCTAGCTTGAGTACTTTATTTCTTTAAATACGCAATGCTACAGTTTCCCAGAAGAGCTTATTGCAGTTCCAGCGCAATCAAACCTAACTTATAACTTTTTCGTAGGATCTACAAAACATGGGTGCTAAAAATGTTTGCTTGATGACAGATAAGAACCTCTCCCAGCTCCCTCCTGTGCAAGTAGTTATGGACTCCCTAGTGAAGAATGGCATCCACTTTCAGGTGTACGATAATGTGAGGGTGGAGCCAACATATACAAGGTAATGCTTGCATTGTTGTCTTCCTTTATTTTAAGCAGAAGCCACCACACATCACTATGGATTAAAACTTGCCCAGGCCTTATTTAATGGTATGGTAATATATTTCCAAAAAACATGACGTAACGGTTTTTTATTTTTGCTTCTCCAAGCTTCATGGAAGCTATTGAGTTTGCCCAAAAGGGAGCTTTTGATGCCTATGTTGCTGTGGGTGGTGGCTCCACCATGGATACCTGTAAAGCTGCTAATCTGTATGCATCCAGCCCTCACTCTGATTTCCTAGATTATGTCAACGCCCCCATTGGGAAGGGAAAGCCTGTGTCTGTGCCTCTTAAGCCTCTAATTGCAGGTAAAGACTGTTTATTTCCTTGTTCTATTTTGCAGTTGGCAAAAGGCCTTAGGAAAAATGCAAGCCAGTCCTTTCAGCATATATGTTTCTAAAGCTTTCTCATTTGTTTATTTCAAATCAATGTCTGGTTTGGAGATCAAAATAAATAGCCATTTATTCATTTTAAAATTCTAGTCTTTGTTATTATACAGATAGAGACAATTTGTGTCAGTGGTAGGTTTACAGATCATCTATGGAGGAGGATGAAGGTCATCACTTACATCTGATAGATCCCCCTGGCAGCAGGTTTGTCCTCTATACCCCTCTGTTTGTCCTATTTTGCCAGCCACTGTGGAGTTTAAGGAGAACATTGCCGGTTATTTTTCTGGTGATGACTCAATCCTTTCTTCCACATAATGGCTCTTCAGCTGACCTCAGGCTTTGTCTCTGCCCTGGGACATGTGGCCAGCATAGCCACATCACTCTTGCGACATCTGCTATGTGGCTGCCCAGGGCAGAGACATAGAAATCCAAATAAGAACAGCTGATTTGTTTCCACAGGGAACTTGGGGTTTTCTGTTCTATTCTTTCCTCCCATTTTTATGGCTGCTAGCATATTACTATTTAAAGTTTTACAGCTAAAATTCACTAACTGGTACCTGGGAAGTATCCTCAATGCAAAGTTTTGTCTTCTCCAATCTCCCACATACACTGTGAACAGCCTGTGATGAGCCCCTGGCAGATGAGCTGCTTTGGCCTGAATGGGGAGCAGCGGGGAGCAGCATAATTGGCATCTGGCAAATGGAACCCTCTGGTGAAACTGTGTCAGAATCACACAGAGGGGTGATTAGTAAAGTTTAGAAACTTGACAGAACTACAAAACCACAGCGCTCAGCAATGGCAGAGTGTTCCTATGCTGGCTGCCAAGAGAGAATAAAGATGTCTTTTAGAGACGGCAGATATGTACGAGAGGTACCCCTAGGAGGTGCTGGGAGGCCGCCTTTGAATACCCAGCTGCAGCTGCTTACTTTCTGGCCTAGAGGAGCCTGAGGTTCCCAGAGCTCATTGCTGATAATATGGACACAGACATCACACATTTGTATGATTGATGTACACATCCATTATCACAGACATCACATCACACAGAGAGATCACACATGCCTGTTAACGCAGATATAGACACCATACACATGGAACACACATGTTCTACAGAAAGAGCCGCCATGCATGTACACATTAAACACATATGTGTGCTCAATGTGCATGTGTGTTAATGCAGACATGGACAACATACATGCATATTAACACACATACACATGGAATGCAGATGCATGGTAGTCCAGACATCATGCATGTTAAACACACATGCACATTCATGAGGTGGACACAGTTAGGATACATGTTAAACATTCATGTGCATTAATGTAGACAGGACATCAACTACATGTTAAGCATGCATCCTAATACAGATACAGACCTCACATATGCCTATTAATGCAGTCACGGATATCAGACATGTTAGACTGACCTACATGTTAGTACATATGTCAGACAAGCAAGCGCATCAACAAAACTTCCTTTTCTAACGTTGTTCTTTATTCCTAAGGCTGAATTAAAATATTTCCACTGACCTTTATTTAGATGCCTTATTAAAGTTAATATTACTTTGTTGAAGTCCCAACTACCACAGGAACTGGGAGTGAAACTACTGGCGTTGCCATTTTCGACTATGAACACTTAAAAGTAAAAACTGGTAAGAACTTTGCCTATAATTTTTTTTTTGAATTTTCCCTATACCTTTCAACATCCTAATATTTAATCCTAATATTTCAAAAATCAAGGAGTTATGTAGTTAAGGTAAAGGCATGTACATATGCACATTTTTTTTCTTTTTCCAAGTACATGTAAAGGTAGGAAGGAGGCTAATAATCTTTCTCTTTGAGAATTACCTACAAAAGCATATTGAAATGCTATGAACCTTAATTAGCCATTTTCTTCCCAAGTTAGTGACTGTATATTAATGATAAATGGGTGTTTCCTCTCTCTGACATCTTTTTTACATTTCAAATCTTTTTTTCTTTTTCTTTTTTTTTTTTAAGACAGTCTTCAGAGTCTCAAGCTGTTGCCCTGGGTAGAATGCCGTACTGTCACAGCTCACAGCAACCTCAAACTCTTGGGCTTAGGGGATTCTCTTACTTCAGCCTCCTGAGTAGCTGGGACTGTAGGCGCCTGCCACAACGCCCGGCTATTTTTTCTGTTGCAGTTGTCATTGTTGCTTTAGCTGGCTCGAGCTGAATTCTAACCCGCCAGCCTCGGTGTATGTGGCTGGCGCCCTACCCACTGAGCTGCGGGCACCACCATTTCAAATCATTTTTCTTGAGATGTGATTTTTATATAATAAAATGCACACATTTTAAAAATCTAGTTTGATGAGTTTTGACAAATATATTTGCCCATGTAACTACCACCTCAATCAAAATGGAAAAATCCTCATCATGGTATCAAGTTCCTTCATGCTCCGTCCCAGATAATCCCTCCAACTCTATTCCCCGGTAACGTCTGTTCCGCTTCTGTCTTCTTAGTCATTTTCATGCTCTCGTCTTCTCACTCACTGACTTTTAGATAATATGGGAGAGATGTCCCTCTCCTTGAATCTGGCAGGGAGGAGAACTTGGCATTCACCTGCACATTTACAGTAACTTCTCTTTTTGGAATTAAATTACATTATCCTTTGACGTTATTAGAGACAATAATAGTAGCCATCACTTCAATGCTACCTTACCGTTTTTTGAAGACTTTGGCATAATATTATCTCACTTGATTCCTACAACAGGACTGTGAGGGATGGAAGCCTGGATTATTATCACACAGTATAACCATATAGAAAACTCAGAGAGGCTAAGTCACTTGCCCAAAGACACAAAGCAAGTTACAGGACGAGTGATGTGCAATTAAACCAGCTCTCTGGAATTTAATAATAAACAAATAAGCCCTGATTTGTAGTGTTTGCCTATTTCTGTGGTGGAAATGCTTCCACCATGGCCAATGATGTCACTCACCCAGGAGCTGAGAAAAGATGTATAGCTCGCCTCCTGGGAACCGGCGGGGAGCAGCTCCGCTCACCACTAAAACCCCAGGCTTCTGACTCCAAATCTCTCTCCACTGCTCCTTGTTCCTTTCCCACGTGAGAATTAATCTTTTCTTATATTTTTATATTTTGATTAAATATAAAATATAATGTGATTTATTCTCTTAAAGTCATTTTTTTTTTTTATTATTTGGGGACAAGGGGTTGGTTTTTTGTGCTTCTTGGACACAATCTCACTCTGTTGCCCAGGATAGAGTCATTTTCCCTCATTGCTTCAGCCTAACTCACAGCAACCTCAAACTCCTGGGCTCCAGCAATCATCTGGCCTCAGCCTCCCGAATAGCTGGGACTATAGGCACTTACCACCTCACCCAGCTAATTGTTTTCTACTTTTAGTAGAGACAGGGTCTCCTTGCTCAGGCTGGTCTCAAATTCCTGAGCTCAAGCGATCCTCCCACCTCAGCTTCAGCTTCCCAGAGTGCTAGAATTACAGGCATGAGCCACCACACCCAGCAGTTTATTTCTGTTTTTAAAATTAAATGCCCACATCTTAGCCTCTATTGCAAATCTATGTATTCTAGGCATTGCTTCAAGAGCCATCAAAC
Source organism: Loris lydekkerianus (assembly GCA_963574355.1). Classification (NCBI taxonomy): domain Eukaryota; kingdom Metazoa; phylum Chordata; class Mammalia; order Primates; family Lorisidae; genus Loris; species Loris lydekkerianus. Next base: position 54,894 of record CAUYPK010043460.1, on the reverse strand, counting down.
CCACACTGGGATTGATTGATCCTCTGCACACCCTCCACATGCCTGCACGGGTGGTTGCCAACAGTGGCTTCGATGTGCTGTGGTAGGTACCACCGCCACCTAGAGGGCCTTTCTCTGTACTGGGTCTATGGGCAGTGTTGTTGCTCAGAGCACTTGCAGAGCATTGGTTGATTCGCACCCAGTGGCTTTGACTGTCATTCATCCCTTTCCTAGATAAAAACACTGACGCTGTAAAGGGTGGTGATTAGGTAGGGTCTAGTGTGGACCACAAACCAACTCTTCAGGGTGGACACCCACCAATCATAGCTGTGGCCACAGGGACGTGCTGGAGGAGCAGTTTGAGCTGGTGAGCGGGCATGCAGGGTCTCCGAACCCACCATCTGCCCTGATGGCCATGCTAACTGTGGAATGCCCCAGGCTGCCCACCACAGAAGAGGGCCTAGGAAGAGCGCTGACACCTCCAGGCTCCTACCAATGGTGCAAGCTGTGTCACCCCCTGACAGGCACCATCACTTCACCACAGGGTCTTCACTACAAGACCTTTGTTTTATTGACAAAAAAAAAACGGGGTTTGAAATGTTTGGTGACTCGCCCCCAAGTCTCACTGCATGCTCCTAGGCTTCAGCCAAGACGTGCTGTTGGCCCCCTAATCCTCGTTTCCACCACAGACCTCCCTCCTGAGCCCCGGACCCCACGTGTACCTCACATGTGGCGGGCTCAGAGCTATCTTGGTCCCTCCATGTGCACATGCACATTTTTTTATGTTTTAACATCTCTGGAATCAGGACATATCTTAAAACTTACGGTATGACAGTATATTTTTATCCTCAGTGGTATATTTTCTGAAATGGTGTGTCTTATAATGTGTGGCATCTTAAATTTGATGAAATCTGCTAATTCCCTGCACCCTCCCACACTCCACAGCTTCTTCTCCCCAGCCCCCAGCTTAGCAGGTAGCAGGACTCAGTGTGAACTTCTGCCTTCTCTCGCGCCCACACCCAGCCTGCGGGGTCCTGTCTCTTGCCCTGTTTGAATCGCTCTTCTGTCTCCCCCTGTTCTCAAGCTTCATCGCCCCTGCCTTGGTTCAGTTCTGCCCCAGCTCTCACCTGGATTACTGAGAAGTCTCCTCATTGGTCTCCCTGCTCCCTCCCAGAGTCCTTCCATCTGTCCTTCCCACTGGCCTCCACAAGCTTCCAGAATGTGATCTGACCATCAGACACACATGCACACACACAGGCGCATGCATACACACACACTTCCTTCTACCTTACCAGATTTTCAGTGGCTTTCCACACCTATGTCCAAAAGCCAAACTCCTAAGGCCCTGGAATGTCCCCCACAGTCAGCTCTTTATCTGCTTGGAGAATTCGTCTTTCTATCTACTCCTCAAGGGAGTCTTTGCTGAGCCTCCCTGCCTCTCTCCTCAAGCACAGCTGACCACCTGTCCCTCGTTCTTGCCCCTGTGGTGGCCTGTGTATTGTTTTTGAGACACTCTTCACACGCTCATCTCCCCGCTGCCCTGGGAGCCTGGTGAGGATAGGGCTGTCATACTCCCTTCTCTATCCCTGCCTTGTGGCACAGCATCTGTCACAACATGGGTGCTGAATCAATTACTGTTGAATGAGGTTCACACAAGCAGGTGGTGACAGAGTCAGGATTCATTTCCAGGTCTGTCCAACTCTATAATCTGCAGCCTTCCAAGAGACTGTTGGAAATTATGTCTAACCCTTTCTGTTTGATATCATTAAAACTTTGATTATTAGCTATCTCCTAATAATCTATAAATAAAATAAATAAGACTACCTAATTTAATTGTAAACGGCAAAATAAATACACCATGGCCCAAAGCAGTCACCTTTGAGTGAATGACTCACAGGCAGGGAGACGTCACTGTCAGTCAGGGGGAAAGCAAACTCAGAAGGAAGGAGAATGGTGGCACTGTCCAAGGGAGAAAACCTGTTCTGAAGACAGACAAACCTTCAAGGGATTCCCCTGGTTAGGACTCCATGGCCCATGCTGATCATACATTGGCCATCCTAGACTTGACTACAGGGAGAGAAGGTGCTGTTGTGAAAACTCAGGTGTCTGTCACCCTCAACAGTTAGGCTTCTCACTGAAAATCAGTAATCTGGCTTCCAGGTTTTATACAGAGATTGTGTGAACTCAGCTCAATGAGCCTGCCCCTGAGATACAGGTCTGCTCCTGGATTCAGAATCAAGATGCAATCTAGATGCACCGCACAGCAGAGGTCAGACTCTGGACCACGGCCAACTCGGCGTCCATCCCGTCCTCCCCACACACACACCTCACTCTTGCAGTGTTCATGCATTTCCTGTTTAGAACCACAAAGCCATAGCCTCCATCTTCCAACTACTTGATATTTTTTCTAGTGTTTTCTTCAAAAATTAATTATCTTGTCTCACTTGTAGAAGAAAGTAAATCTCCAGCTACTGGGGAGGCTGAGGCAAGAGAATTGCTTGAGCCCTAGAGTTTGAGGTTGCTGTGAGATGTGACACCATGACACTCTACAGAAGGTGAGACTCTGTCTCAAAAAAGTGAGACTCTGTCTCAAAAAAAAGAAGACAAAGTAAGTCCTCCATTCTAAAACTGAAAACTATAACTCCTGCAAATCATAGTTCACATTACATTGTGTTCCCACCGCATCATTGATCTAGAAAGTGAGGTCTCTTCTCATCTCTTGCACTTCATGGGCTGAAATCCACGGAGGGCCAGCAGGTAGAGGCAGCTCTGAAGCTTAGCGCTTGATATCACCAACCCTGAGTTTCAAGTACTTAAGAAGAAAGGATCATATTTTTTTTTTTAGGCCAAGAATCAATAATAATAGTGAATAATAAGCTTTTCAATGTGCAGGCACTATTCTAAATACATGTGTCAAATCATTTTAATTTCCACAGTTGCATCATGAAATAATACCATTGCTTGTCTCTGTCCTAGAGTCACAGGAAGGGTAGGTCCAAGTGCCAGGACTTATATCTGGGCAGCTGACTCCAAAGCCTTTGTTCTCTCCCCATATACCTTACCCTTAGTAGGAGTCTAGTCTAATTATGACCCTCTGGGAATATATTTGATCAGTGCAAGATATAAAATGCTTAATACCATCTATAAGAAAGCACTTTTTAGATTCAGTACTTTTTTCATGACTCAAATGTATAATAATTCAGCATCATATGGATTTATTTATACTGGAAAAGTATGGTCTTATATGATCTTACACATACTGGTCAAAAGCATCGTTGTACTGTCAATATAAACTTGACTCTCTTAATTTCTGTAGTAAGCAATGACTGTCACCGACAGGAGGCTAGCTTGTGGAATGCTTGTGCCCATCAGCATGGAATAGCACGTCTGGAGGAGAGTGAGCACCAAATGTTTCCAAGACAGCTAGCAATCCTGATTGAGGGAAGGAAGAAGAGCACGCTTTCAATCTGTGTATTTTAAATATTTCTTGTTAGCCATGCCCTGGAGTCATACACTGCCCTCCCCTACCACATGAGGAGCCCCTGCCCTTCAAATCCCATGCTGCGGCCGGCGTACCAGGGCAGTAACCCGATCAGCGACCTCTGGTCTGTCCATGCTCTGAGGATCGTTGCTAAATATCTGAAGAGGTACGTGATCCCTAAGGTGATAGAAGCAGAGAAGAAAACCCACATTTCCCCCTTACATGAAATGTCACCTGCCTGTCCCGAAATGTCCTGAGCAGGTCTTTTTGCCAGATCTGTCAGTGGGCAGGTAGAAGCCCTAGCCACCACCAGCTGCCTCTGGAGAGGTCGGAGGGAAGGGCAGATGAAAACTGGATTCCTCAGTTAGGACAGCAAAAGCCACCAGGGGACAAAATAGGAGTCCCTAGTTTATGAAGGATGCAAATAGAATGAATGGAAGTTTATTCCTCAAAGTCTCAAGCCAAAGCTAGGATGAAGGAAGATGTCCCCTGAGATGTGGCTACACAGGTCGGAAGTGAGACACACACAGGCAGCTGTTGGCTGTGCTCATCCAGGCCCTGCTGAAAGGCCTGTGGAACCCACCCATTGGGCAAACTCGCATGAACTAAAGTTAAGAAATTACTGGGAGAAAATGTGAGATATAAAAAGTAGAAGATGTAAAAGGATTCCTAAAAGGTTGTACAAGATTTGCGAATATAAATATAGACATACATGCTTTCCTAGTCACGGGCTATGGGGCAGCACCAGGCAATCGGCACTAGAGAGAGCAATATACTTAGAGATGAAAGCTTGTGGGAGACATGAGGACTTACACAAAGTCGGACTGACTTTTGTATTTACACGTAATGGAAAGACAGAGCATGAGCATAGACCTGGACATGCACATGGTGTCTCCTCTGGCGTTGAGCTAGAAGCTCCACTGGTGGGGGTTAGGAAGGCACTGGAATCACATTGTGTAGCAGAGCAGGAGGAGGGACTCGGAACTATTTCAAGCTCTGGGAGATGCCCAGGGAAGTGCAGCTGCATGGGACTAGGCAGGAGCGAACCCAGATCACAGGGAGCCAGGCTTGTCTGGCAGCGACAGAGGCTCAGAGAGCCACAATAGGGCGTGAAGGGCAAAGTGGACCGAGGGAGAGCTGAGAGCCCCATCATCTGCTGCTTCACCTTGTCATATGGGGGATTAGGGACTAAATTGGGCTTTGCAAAGGAGGTACAAACTCCTAACAATTCCAAATGAAAGGAAAAAAATGTTTCAGTGCTTTTATTTCATAACAGGACTGCTTACTCAACAAAGTCACAAAAAAAGCAAATGAGACGTTTTGCTTGGCAGTCTCCAGGCTTCCTTCCTGGGCCAGGGTTTCCATGCAGTGAGTGCTGGGAGGCTGAGCTTGATCTGAAAGCCGCCTTTGAGGATTTGCTTTTCCAAAGTGACACTGGGGACCCCGGAGCAAGCAAGGGCATCCTACAATAATATCCACTTCCACGGTAATTGTAGAATAGATGTGTAATTCCCAAAGGTACCAAAAGAGGCCCCCAGCCAGTGAGTTTGAGGCAGTGTCACAGGAGGATGGCTGGCCTGGTTGGGTCTGGCCTGCAGGTAGCCCCAGGCAATGGGGCTTACTTCAGCCAGCAGTCTCCTTGCTTGGTGCATTCTGAGAATATGTTTACTCTATATCCATTCACAGCTTCTGTCAAGGTCATTGACAAATGAAGAAGAAGAATGAGTCTCAGAGCCCTTTCCTAGAACAGCTCTCACAACCTGAGGATTGGTGTTTTGTTTCCCCTGGCCCTCTTCTATCACATGGGCAGCCTGACAGCATGTTTATTGTGTCTTTGTCAAAACCATTAATGAAAAAATATGTTTCCCTTTGGTTTTCATTTAGAAGACAAGGCATCATTTGAATAACTTGCCTAATTTTTCTTCTTCCTGAGTAGCATTTTTTTTTCTAGATCTTTCCTTAAGACAGCTCTTTTATTCAGTAGGAAATGCCAATGTTGATGTGTTATTGTTAGGTGTTTGTATCATTCACAGGGCTGTCAAAAATCCTGACGATCTTGAAGCAAGGTCTCACATGCATTTGGCAAGTGCTTTTGCTGGCATTGGCTTTGGAAATGCTGGTGTTCATCTGTGGTAAGAGAATTTGAGATTTTATTTCTTTACTCAAGCTATTGCTTTAAATTTTTTTTTAATGTTTATAGTTCAGGATAGGTGGTAAAATTTAAGTATTCTGTAGAAGGAAGACATTTAACTTCAAGTCGCTAAATATTTTCTTAATTCAAATGCAATTTATGAGGTCATGGATTTTTTAATAACAGCTTTTTAAGACATAATTCTCATAGTTTACAATTCACCCATTTAAAATGTACAGTTCAAATGATTTTTAGTATATATACAAAGTTGGGCAAGCAGGCTACAAACTTTTTTTTTTTTTGGACGGGGTCTTACTGTGTCACCCAGGCTACGAGTATAGTGGCATTGTCATGGCTCACTACAAATTCAAACTCCCCTGCCTCAGCTTCTCTAGTAGCTGAGCTACAGGCACATGCCACCGTGCCTGGCTAATTTTTCCATTCTTTGTAGAGATGGGGTTTCACTCTTGCTCAGGCTAGAATTTTTGAATACTTTATCATCTCCCCCAAATATCCCATGCCCTCTAGCTGTCACTCACCAATCTCTACACAGCAACTGCGGATTTACTTTCTATCTCTATAGTGTTCCCCATTCTGGACACTTCATGTAAATGGAAGCATATGACATGTGGTCTTTTGTGGCTGGCTTATTTTTCTTAGCATAAGGTTTCCAAGGTTCATCAACATGTAAATTCTTCATTGCCAAATAGCATTCCACTGTTTGGATATACCACATTTTGTTTATCTGTCCATCAGTTGATTGACACTTGGGTTGTTACACCTTTTGGCTATTATAAATAATGTTGCTATGAACATTTGTGTGCAGGTATTCACTTCTTTTGTTATATACATAGATGTGCGATTGCTGTGTCATGTGGTGATTCTGGTTTAAATTTTGAGAAGCTGCCAGACTGTTTTATATCTGCACCATTTTACATTCCCACCAGCTAAGGGTGAGGGTTCTGATTTCTCTACATCCTTACCAAGTACTGTGGATTTTTAAAATTCAAGTGCACGATTTTTTTTTTCACCTAATTGCTCACAGAAATAAAGGGATCAGAATGTTTGTCAGTAGCCCAGAACTAGACTCTTTAACCAGGACTTTATTGGTATGTTGCTTTAAAATTGAGAAACAGTGAATATTGAGAATTAAGAATAGTCCTTTGGCCAGAGGAGTGCAATTGAACAGCTGTCCTCAAACTTTGCAGCTGCTAAGAGCATAAATTGGTAACATCTTTCAAAAAAGCAAGTCAGCAAAATGTACCCAGAGCCAGAAAAATGTTTATATCCTTTGGCCCACTAATTCATTTCTAGGAATCAAGCCTAAAGATATATTCATGGTATGATAAAAGAATTTCATTGCCTAAATGTTACTTACAATTGAAAAATTCAGAAACAACCTAAATTTCCAACAGTACTTAAGGAATAAAATAAGGATGTTAAAAATAATATTTTAGAACAGAATATTACATAAGAAAGATTTTACAAGTAATACTAAGTAACAAAATTCATGTATAAAATTATATGTACCATATGATTATAAATTAAATATATGCATCAAATGAATAGAAGGAAATGGGATCATGGATGATTTTTATTTTCTATAAGGAACATACACAATGGTTAGAAAGCTACACGAGCCCTTTCATATCATGAAAGTACACTAAGCAATAATTTTCTGGATACTGTGGAGCCCAAAAGAAGTAAAACACATCCCAAAGTACCCAACAACTCAGAGAACCAACAGCTTCCCACTGACTTCCAAGGGATGGGCGGCGAGCACCTTCTTTTGGACAGATACTCATTCAGCTCACCACAATATGAAGTCATCCAATAACCCACATTAAGATTTACAGACCATTTTACATGTGTAAAGCATTTCATTTTCAATCAACTAACTTGTCACAATGTTTATCTTCTGAATCATCCAACCAATTATAATGTTCCTTTATTTGTTCACTGAGAATTCAAGAGGATATAAGGAACTTCAGTAAAAACAAAAACCACGATATCTTTTCTTAGTGCCAACTAAATCTAAACAACTCCTGAAGGTATAATTCAGACACAAGGAATCAGTCCAATAGAACTGCTTAGCATAGCCTCTATAATCATTTATGACTCGACTCTATTAATATGAAATGTTTGAAAGGATCTGTTGTTAACAGGACAACAGATCCTTTGGGTCTGGGTCAAGCTTTCGTGTCATCAAATGCAGCACATCTTGACTCACAAAACTTCCCCTGACATCGTCAGCTGGTGCAGGAGCACATTGCCCAGCAGGTATCAAGGCCAAACAGAAAACACATGTCCAGCGTGTGTGACAAAAACTTCAAAGTGAATTCTCCATCGTTCAAGATCATAAGGTTAACCAGTGTGTTTGGGGAGCCACTTCTGGATCGATACTTTTTAATGTTGTACGGCACTATGAGCATTTGAATTTGAACCTTTCAGAGATTTTGTTAATGAATACACTAAATGTCCCATGTGTCATCATATAGCCTTACAAGTATCCAAGAAAGCAAAATATGTTACTTTTTGCAGTAACAGTACTGTCCAGAGACTGTAAATAGGCTCTGTGGTAAGATTGTCTTTGGGTGGTTAACTTGAATCCCAGCATCTGTATGTTGACCTGAGGATTTTCTTTCTTTTCTAGCCATGGGATGTCTTACCCAATTTCAGGTTTAGTGAAGACATATAAAGCAAAGGATTACAATGTGGATCACCCACTGGTGGTAAAATAATTAATATTAATAAATACTTTAACTAACTCTTACATACCTCACAATGTCCTTAAATATATTTGTCTATTCTTGACTGCTCAGGAGAAAGTAGCTTAATATTTGGGATAAGCAGGGAAAACGCGTCCGTCACCAGCATCTTTTCTCCCCAGCCCCATGGCCTTTCTGTGGTGCTCACATCCCCAGCAGTGTTCACTTTCACCGCCCAGATGTTTCCGGAGAGACACCTGGAGACAGCAGAAATATTAGGTATGAACTATTCCTCATAAATCTAAGACCCATACCGATGGAGCATTTCCTAGAGTATTGACCCTACAGGACAATAACAAAAAAATGTTGCTTTGGGATAACTTAATAATAAAATGCCAGTGACTTGCAGAAAGTCCTATCTAGCAGTAACATTCTGTAAATTTGTGCTTCAAGAGTCTGTTTGCGATCAAACAGAACTGTGTTTCCATACCAGAGGAAATTATAACTATACATTTTAATGTTATCAATGGCTTTTGCTATGTTTAATGAGTGATAGAATGACTCAAACACAGGAAACAACTATAATTTCTCAATCATAGAGAATCAAAACAACTAGAAACTTGGTAAAAATACCCCAGAAGAGGAATCTGTTTTCCATACTATAGAATAAGTGATGTTTATAATAAGATACCCAGAGTACCTTTTGAATCTTACCAGAAATAAAATGATATTCAGGATAGCTTTAATGGTGAATAAAATTTTGGTGTTTCCTTTTTTGTTTGTTTGTTTTGTTTTGTTTGACAGAGCCTTAAGCTGTCATCCTGGGTAGAGTGCTGTGGCATTACAGCTCACGGCAACCTCCAACTCCTGGGCTCAAGCAATTCTCCTTCCTCCGCCTCCCAAGTAGCTGGGTCTACAGGCGCCTGCCACAACACCCGGCTAGTTTTTGGTTGCAGCTGTCATTATTGTTTGGCAGGCCCAGGCTGGATTTGAACCCGTCAGCTAAGTGTATGTGGCTGCTTGGGCCACAGGCGCTGAGCCAATTTTGGTGTTTTCTAATACAAGGTCTTTTAAATAGATTTGAGGATTTGATTAACTTGCAAAAACATCTTATTCCGCGGCTTATGTTTAGTTAGAGTAGGAAGGGAAAGGCTAAAAAGAAAACATCATTATGCTCCTCTAACCCAGCCGTTGGAGAGATTATTTTATTTCCAGCAAGGCGGGAAGGACCACAGACATCCTCCTCCCAGTGCTCCTGCAGTCCCAGGTGCTGTGCAGGGAATGCTAATGACGCAAGCTCAGGGCAGAGAGTGGGGAGGGAGCTTTATTTCCTACTGGGTGTTGTAGGGAAACAGCACCAAGTATCTAGTGTCCCTTTTTCTTTTCGGGCTGGAGATGTTATTCTGCCATATGGTGGAACTCAGTTCCCTTTGTAAATACAGTAAATGAGAAAAACTTAAGAGAACTTAAAGTCAACATTCCAGGCAACCAGCAATATTATTGATAAAGCAGTTCCTCTGTTAGACAGACTCCAGGCTGGAAGAACCCAGTTCTTTCTCCTTAAATAGAAAATTGTACTGTTATTCCACATTTAGCCATTCAGTATTTTTGATTCTCTACGTAATCTTAGATTTTTCTTAACTTTATAGCTATGGATTCTCTTTCCTAGCATCTCTCTCTCTTTTTTTTTTTTTTCTAAAACACTTCATAGGAAACCACAGAGGTTTTGATGGTGTGTTTTATGGCAGCAATCCCAGGGATGTAAAAACCTCATAAACCCCATATCATGTGTCACCTCTCCACCTAATCCATATTTTAGCAGCCGCTGGGTAATACAGGCTGGTCTTGTCCGGCAAGGTTTAACCACCTTCCGGCTGCTCTCCCAGCTAGCCATGCATCTTGTTCTGCCTTTTCCTGGATTACTGAAACAGGTCTCACTTTCACAGAAGACAAAGCTAGAAACGATTTAATAATGTGCTTCAGGATGGAGGTGAACTGTACCTTCAGGTCTCCTTTTGAACAATACGAGAGAAAGCGCATGCGGCCTTTGGGGTGGACTTTATGTAATGCTACATTATGTCTGCAGGGTGTTTGCTTCTAGAAAGTGAATGTGTTCAACTAGAATAGACGGGTTGGGGGTGCTAAGAGCTGTGAAATCAGTCCCCTGCCTCTGGGGTCTTTCACAGCCACCCTCCCAGAGGTCAGGACTACGCATGGCTCTTCCCCATTGCCATCTGTGTGATTATGTGCATTATGTGTCAATAACTATTAAAGTTGTCTTCAGCCCTTGGCAACCTTCCTCCCCCTTCATTGCTATCACTGTGATTACCTACATATGAAACCCTGTTTCCTGACAGTCTTCATGTTCTTGGTTCTGCCTAACTGGCTCTATAATATTTATTTGGAAGAACTTACCCTGTCCTATGGCAACAGAGTCCAAAATAAAAGCTCTATAGCTATACAGAGGAAATATTTTCCTCCCTGGTCATATGTAATCCATTTTTTTCAGAGTATTGTCTTCCTTTTCGGTGGTAAATTTTGGAATTTTTGTGCTTCTATCTCCTTGTTTCACAAGGTGTTTACAAAGGGTCCAAGGGTGTCCAACAGTGGGCCATGTGCAGATTGAGGACTGTCTTGCTTATGTGTAGTGTCAGAAATTGTGGTGATTGTGCACAGACCCTTTTTCTCTTTTTCATTTTCTTTCCTTTTTTTTTTTTTTCTGCCCGTCAGCTTTCGTCAGGGGTTGTATGTTTAACGTGGGGCCCAAGATGGCTCTTTTTCTTCCAGTGTGCAGCAGAGAATAAAAGAGATTGGACGCCCCTAGAGCCCTTTGCTAAGCCATTGCTGTGAGAAAAGACATTGAACACAGACACCTCTAGATGTCAGCAAATTCCAAGCCTTGAACATCACATCAGCTGTGTTTTCCCCTATGAGTGTTCATTTCAACTCATCCAAACCCCAGCCTTCTTTCTTGATCTTTCTTCTGCACCTCTTTCCTTGGCTCTGTTCCTTTTCTTCCCACCGCATGAAGGGTTGGCATGTAGTAACTGGCAGCCCCATGGAAATAGAGGAGCCCGCTGAGCTCCCCCCAGCTGCCTTGGCTGAAGGAGGCACATGGTGCCCCAGCCTGGAGCTCGGCATTACGGAGATCCAGTGTGTGCACATTATGCATTCAGCTCATCTTGTGACTCAACTACGCCTGGAGTCTGTTTCTTCCTCTCTACAGTCAGCGCTTCATATCTTCTAGGAGCTAACATCCGCACCGCCAGGACCCAGGATGCCGGCCCGGTGTTGGCTGATTCACTCCGGAAATTCTTATTCGATCTGGATGTTGATGATGGCCTAGCAGCTGTTGGTTACACCAAGGCTGATATCCCTGCTTTAGTGAAAGGAACGCTGCCCCAGGTAAGACCAGCAGAAAGACATACTCCCCCTGGGATGCGTTAAAGTGAATGAAACCCAGGGGTCCTCCAGCAGTACTGCTCTCCAGACAAGGCTCTTTACCTTTATGTGCTTCCATACTGGGGCTAAGGTGAGGCTTTGAGGGTACACCTGGAAGGTTCCTTTATGAAAACTCAAGGTAAAAACAACCAAATCAATCTTGATTTAGGGCAAAATTTCCCTTTTCCCCATTTCTGCTCCTTTAAGAGTCCCCTGTAAAACTATGTGAAGCTATTCCAAAAGGACCACCAATGTTATTTTCCATCTTGAAAAATTTATGAATTGTTACTATTTTGTGAAGAATAAGCATGGCCTTACATTAACACTATGACAAAATTGCTTTTCAATGGATGTGGGAGATTCTATATTTTATACATCTCTGTGTCACTGTGGGTTGCTTTTAGTTTGTTAAATGTTGTTAAAGAGTATAAACCAAGCTTCCATCTTTTATTCAGCAGAACCGTACTAGGTATAAAGTTTTCTGTCTCAAGGTTCTCACGAAGGAGTAGACCCCTCATTGGCCCTCTCTTGAGCTTGCACGTCATATCCCAATAGGCCAACATCCCATTCATTGCAGTTCACCATACAGTAGAGATCTCAGAGGCATGAGCACTTGGTCGGTGGCCCACACCATACTGGTCACACCAGGACGCCCCTTTAGTCCTCCTGGTCAACATGGGAAAGGACAGGGTCACTTTAACACTATGAGGATAGGAAGATAAGGCTTTTCTGCCCAAGGGTAAGGCATTCGTGGGTCTCTCCCTGGCCTTGGAACAGAGTTAACAGCTGGAATGTCCACTCACACAACATCCTGCCCACCACAAGTGTCAGTGCTTTTCCCTCACTCTACTCCAGGTAAGTAAGGAGTTCAAACTAGCTACTTCTTCCCTACTTCATCAGTGCTTACAATGTTGACAGCCTCACCACTCACATAATATTTGTGTAGATTGGCTCACAGACTCATCTGTCTAAAGGAGCCAGGTAGGGAATTAGCAATGAGCAAAGTAATTTAAGGTGTAGGGGATTAGTGGGATTTTGTTGAACTGGAAAACACGTGGCCCATCTAATTGGGTGAGCCACAGTTCCACTACTGTTTATTATCACCAAGCAGAAATTCAGGTCCCAGTGTTGGTAGAACTTCCAAATTCCAAGAAAAATCAGCAATCCGGATGATTTTGTTGAATTCCCTGGGTGATTTTGTTGGTTTCTGATGCACAAATAAAACATGGTCCATGAGCCACCAGTTTCCATGATGTAAATTCAGACTCAGTGGGTTCATTTGCATCTAGAAATATAAATTAATGGGAAACAGAGGCATCTTCAAGTGTAGTAGAGCCCCTGGACTAACCCATCAACCCTCATTCTAACCTGTAAGTCCAAGGGACTAGTAGCCAAAAAAATATTCTCTAAGGCTGCCATAGTTATTTTACCCAAACCTACTAGACTGTAAGTTCCATGAGGGCAGGAATCTATCTGCTTTGCTCAACCATACTCCATCGCACCTAGCACGTGCTAGTAAACATGTCAAATGAACACATAACTGCTGCCTTCTCTTCAGCCAGCTTAATGGCTGAATGGTAGTAACTTTTTGAGAGGTTGCCTTAGACTTACTAGGACTCAACCAAAGATAAGAGCCATGAAAATTCATCCAGGGATACCAAGACTGGGTGGTCACTACAATTTTAATGTAGCTTCTGGCTTTATGGTATGGTCCCAGTGATACAGCCCACTCTGCAAGACACCCCCACCCCACCCCCACCCCCTGCCTAAAGGTTCTGCCTGTTTAGTCCAGGAAAGTGTTCAGGGGTATGTGTTTGTCCACCTCCAAGAATGGTATCCATGATTTTCAGATGAAAAATATTCTTGGCTAAATGACTGCTGGTGACAAGGAATCTTCCAGTTATCAGCACGTGTTGGCAAGTGTTTACTCTTCTAATTCTATCTGTAATCAGAATTTCACTTTGAAAAGCTATACCCCAAAACAAGAGACTAACATTTGAGACCACCCACTAAAATAGCAAATTAATTAAGGATCATTCTGAATGCCTCAGTGCACATGTCATACTGGGAAACCACAGATAGCAAAACTTTAATTGGGCAAAACAAATTTTTGTGTTTCACAAAAGATGGGAGGTAAAATTGAATCTTTTGAATATAAGTTGTGTCTAAAAGTAGGAAGCCAAGTTTTCCTCTAGCTGTATTCATAAAGCAGCCCCAGTGTATGCTACCTGTTTTCTTTTGAGCATGTTTTCATGATTAGGAGAAACATAGTTGATTTTAATTAATTGGTATTAGTTTCATTTTGGAATTGATGTGATTGTGAGATATATCTTCATAGATTTATAGGACTTTAGAAAAAAAATCTTAGGAACAAGCTTGTCCATTTTGCAGATGAAGAACTAAGGATTTTGTTTTGTTTTGTTATGGTTTGTTTTAGTGTTTGGGGTTTTTTGGCAGGAGTGAACATTTTACAGGAATACTATGGCAACTTCAGAAAAAATTGTGAAGTGGACTAATTGCATGCAGTAGACTAATCTTCACTTACTAGTATCTACAGGAGTTAAGGTAACAAGAAAAACATACTGGTTCCTGCAAAGAACGTTTACAGAAGGGTAATTCAGTGTAGTCAACATGTGATAAAGCTTCTTTTCTGTTCAGCAGTGAGGGATTGGCTTTCTCTGGCAGGAACAACCAGAGCAGTCTTCCTGACCAAACACCACAGCCCCGACTGGCGGTAGCAAATAACAGCCCCTGTGTACAGAGGTTTCCAACTGCCAGAGCCAGGCTGTAAAGCGAGTAAGCAAGAATAAATTAACCTTCCAAGCTAGAGTTCTAAAACCTCTGGAAAGAAACATTTACATTTCAAATCAAAACATTTCATTACTGAGCAGAGCTGTCTACCCAATGAGCACTTCCACTCCTTGGTAGACAGGCCAGCTGAAATTTGTTATTTTATGAATGTACTAAAAGTAGAAGTCTGAATTTATTTCAGTGCCTATGTTAATCAGTAGTGCCATGCTCTTACGTCTATAAATAATAGCATCTCATTCCTTAACACATCTTCATTCTGAGGGAGTTTGGCTATCACATGGCATAGCCGACCTATGCGGGGAGATGTTACAAACTTTATGTCCTTGCCCTGTTTAACCAGTCACTGGAGGCCAGCACTGTGAGAGAGAAACTCAGCTGGGGCTGGGCCTCGAGTACCTCTGGAGTGCTGAACTACTTCACTAAAGATAAATATGAACATGGCAAATGCCTCTGAGCTCATCAGATAAGACTATCCTCTAAACAGAATAATGAGTGATCATCTGCGCTCATAGCAAACGCTGAACTTCAATTTTTGGCCCTACCACAAACACAAGCCGTGTAACTGTGGACAAGTCTCTTCGTTGCTAAGGATTTCCAGAATTTCATAGTATGTCTAAAAGATTTGCTAAGATGTAAAATCTTGCCTTTGCCTCATTCATACTCATTTCCTTCCTTTTTGTTTTTTAAATCCATTTAAAAATAGTTTATTTGTTTGTTTTGTTTGTTTGTTTTTCTTGAGACAGAGTCTCACTATGTCGCCCTCACTAGAGTGCTATGACACCACAGCTCACAGCAACCTACAGCTCTTGGGCTTAGGTGATTCTCTTGCCTCAGCCTCCTGAATAACTGGGACTACAGGCGCCTGCCACAATGCCCAGCTATTTTTTGGTGTAGTTGTCACTATTTGACAGGCCTGGGCTGGGTTGGAAACTGCCAGCTCTGGTGTATGTGGTTGGTGCCCTAGCTGCTAAGCTACAGGCGCCGAGCCTGTTTATTTATTTTTCAATAGAGTTATTTATTTTTATGTTATGTTCATTTTTATGCTATGTAAAATATATATAACATAAAATATAACCATTTTAACTATTTTTAAGTACACAAATCAATGCTATCTAATACATTCACAATGTTGTACAACTATCACCACCATCCATTTCCAGAATTTTTTTTTATCATCTCAAACAGAAGCTCTCTATCCCTTAAACACTAACTCCTCATTCACCCCTTCTCCCAGCCCTGGTAACCTCTATTCTACTTTCTGTCTCTATGAATTTGCCTATCCTAGGTACCTCATATAAGTGAAATCATACAACATTTATCCTTTTGTGATTGCTTTATTTCACCTATCCTAATGTCTTCAGTGTTCTGAAATATGTTATAGCACATGTCAGAATATCAGCCATTTTTACAGCTGAATAACACTCCATTGTATGAGTATACCACATTTTATTTATCCATTTATCTATCGATGGGCACTTGGACTGTTTCCACCTTTTGGTTGTTACGAATAATGCTGCTATGAACATTGGTGTACAAGTCTTTGCTTTCAATTCTTTTGGGTACACATCTAGGAGTAGAACTGCTGGATTGTGTTATAACTCTGTATTTAACTTTCTGAGGAACTGCTACATGATTTTCTGTAGTGGCTGTGCCACTTCACCTTGCCATTAACAATGCATGCGGGTGCTAATTTCTCATCCTCCCTACCAATGCCTCCTATTTTTCCTTTTTATAATAGATTATCCCAATGAGTGTGAAGTGCTGTCTTATTGAAGTTTTGATTTGTATTTCCCTACTGATTTTTTGATGTGCTTATTGGCTATTTATATATTCTCCAGAGAAAAATATCTATTATTTTACCCATTTTTGAATTGAGCTGCTTGAGGTTTTTTGTTGTTGAGTTGTAGGAATAGTTTTCATATTTTGGATATTAATCCTATCAGATGTATGATTTGTAAATTATTTTTCCCATTTTGTGAGCTGTCTTTTCACCCTGTTGATAGAGTGCTTCAGTGCATGAAGGTTTTTAACTTTTTATTTTTTTATTTATTTGGTTTTTTATTGAGACAGAATCTCAGTTTATCACTCTTGGTGGAATACCCTGGTGTCACAGCTCACAGCAACCTCAAACTCTTAGGCTTAAATGATCCTCTTGCCTCAGCCTCCCTAGTAGCTGGGACGATAGGCGCCCGCCACAATGCCCGGCTGGTTTTTGGTTTGTTTGTTTTGTTTTGTTTTGTTTTGTTTTTTGTTTTTGTTTTCATTTAGCAGGCCCTGGCTGGGTTCAAACCCACCAGCCCCAGAGTATGTGGCTGGTGTCCTAACCATTGAGCTTACAGGCGCCCCGCCCAGGTTTTTAACTTTTATTTGGTTCAGCTTATCCGGTTTGTTTTTGGTTTTTTTTTTCCCCTTTTGTTCTCTGTGCTTTTGGTGTTGTATCAAGAAGTAATTGCCAAATCCAGTGTTGCGAAGATTTCTTCTGTGTGTTCTTCTAAGAGTTGTAGGGGCTCTCACGCTTTACCTTTATTTTATTTTATTTTTTTAATTAAGTCTTTTGTACATAGATCATAAACACATTTATGCCCATTTCAGTGTGTTGATTATTTGTACAGATTGGAGTGCTTAAATCATACTAATCAGCATAGCTCTACCTTTTGAGTTAATTATTTAATACATCCTTTCTTCTTCCCATTCTTCCTTCTACCTGGCAAATACGATCTTACTGCGTCTGAAGCGCCGTGTGGGACACAGGGAGAAGGAAAATGAAGTTCCTTTACTCTCCCCTAAAACTTCAGCCAGCTACAAATAAGATATAAGTGCAGTCATTTCAGATAATGATTAGTGCTATGAAGGAAAACGTGGGTCGTGAGATTGACCTTGTGGTGACAGCACAGAGGGAGCGTCACCAGCCGGGCTCTGGCCCGCAGAGGGGAGAGGCCCCAGGGCAGGGTCCAGTTAGGATGGTCGTGGAACCTGAAATGGGACCGGGACAGGGAAGCCCAACGGAGAGGAGTCGGGGCCGGGGCGAGAAACCCGGTCGGAGCAGGGCGGCCGCGACTCAGCTCTGTTACTGTGGGGAGTTCCCCGAGAGCGTCAGGCTCAGGCGCCGAAGCTCTGATTTATTTGGGAGCAAAAATCCCTCGGCCGCCGCGGAGAGAACGACCTCTAGGGGGCGGGAGCGACGCGAACTTGTGAACGGGCGTGGGGGGCGTTTCCAGCCGGAGGGGCCTCCGCGGGGCTGGACGGCTGGGCCTCTCCGTCCCCATCTCCGAGAGGGGGCTCCCTCCAAGGTGGGGCCGACGGACTCGTGACAGGTTGGACTTGAGGAGCAAGGGAAAGAGGAGTCAAGGACGGCTGCTGGGTTTAGGCCTGAGCTACTGAGTGTGGTTTCTTAGATAAGGAAAATGGGGAGGAGATCGGCGTTCGCGAACTCGAGGTGCTGACGTCTCCTCCCCACCGTCCTGACTCAGCCACCCTGGGAGGCGCGGGCCCCAGAGCAATGACGGGGCAGCCCCGTCCTCCCGAGCCGCCTCTTCCCCCAGGTGCGCTCCCACACGCGTGCTGTCCACAGGAGCACACCCAGGGACCCGTGACAGTGGAACCCCCACATGACGAAGTTCTCAACTTCATGTAGCCACGAAGTACTCGTTGTCAAGTCTTGTAGTCCCCTGTCCCAGAGGGATAAAGGCGCCGCCTATGGGAATATAAATAACAAGGGGACGTGCTGTCTGTCTCTACTGATTTGACTCTAATAACCTACTAATTGTTGGAGAAATTAAGCAAATTATTGATTTTTTTTTTTTTTTTTTTTTTTTGAGAAAGTAGAAGATTTCCGTTAATAAGAAAAAAGGAGTCACTTGGCCAGGCACAGGGGCTCCCGCTTGTAATTCCACACCTTTGGGAGGCTGAGGTGGGAGGATCACTTGAATCCAGGACTTGGAGACCAGCCTGGGTAACATAAAGACCCCATCTCTACAAAAAAAGTATTTAAAAGCTAGCCTGGAGTTCTAGACCACCCTGAGCAAAGAGTGAGACCCCATCTCTAAAAATAGCCAATTGCTGTGGAGGCGCCTGTAATCCCAGCTACTGGGGAGGCTGAGCCAAGAGACTCGCTGGAGTTCAGGAGTGTGAGGTTGCTGTGAACTATGCCCCCGCCGCACTCTACCAGGGGGTCAAAGTGAGACTCTGTCTCAAAAAATAAAATAAAATAAAAGAATTAAGTAAAATCTAGCCAGGGATGGTGGTATGTAGTCACAGCTACTTGGTTGGCTGATGAGGATCGCTGGAGCCCAGGAGTTTGGCCACTACACTCCAGCCTGGATTATAGAGCCAGATGCTGTCTCCAGAGAGAGGGAGGAAGGGGGGAGAGGGGAGGGCAGGGGAGAGGGAGACAGAGAGGAGAGAGGCAGGGGAGAAAAGGGGGAAAGAGAGAAAGAAAAAGGGAGGGGAAAGGAATCACTTGTTTCATGTAGCTTGAAAGTTAATGTTCTACTGAAATCCCTTTGAATATACTTTAAGTCCCAGTTGAAAGTGAAGGACGACCCAGTTTTTTACCTTGACAGCACTCTCTGCCTGGGACAGAGTTCTCTGTGTACACAGACCCTAGCACTAGTTGTGAACTGACCTAGTTTGATCCTTATGCCAAAGTGTTTTCCCCATGGTTGGTTTGGTTCTGAACATTTGTGCAGAAGGCTGTTGCCAGGGCTTAAAGAAAGGGTGGATGGCTTTTGAAAGCTTAGGAAGTGGCATTACTTGGTAAATAAAGCTCTGCGTTGAAGACCAGCTAGTGTTTTTCAATCTTTTTTCAATCTCATGGCACACTTGTTAAACTTCCGTGGCACGTTTAAATTATGTTGATTTTTTTTTTTTAAAGAGTAAAAAAAAAAAAAAAAAAAAAAGAATTTACTTCCTGTGCTTGAAATTTGTTTCAAAAATAATTTATTAATGATCTTTAAAAATTTTTCTGTGGCTGACTCGGTGCCAGTAGCACAGTGGTTACTACGCTGGCCACTTGCACTGAGAGTGGTGGGTTGGAACCTGGCCTGGGGCAGCTAAACACCAATGACAACTACAACAAAAAAAATAGCCAGGCCTTGTAGAGGGCGCCTGTAGTCCCAGCTACTTGGGAGGCTAAGGCAAGAGAATTGCTTAAGCCTAAAAGTTTGAGGTTGCTGTGAGCTGTGATGCTACAGCACTCTACTGAGGGTGACATAGTAAGACTCTGTCTCAAAAAAAAAAAAAAAAAAAAAAAAATTGTGGCAAACCTAAGATCCTCTTGAGGCCCACCAGTTGAAAATCAGTGAGCTAGTGCAAAGCATATAAGAAATACCACTTTTAAAGATATAACTGTTACCAAGTTATTGTTTCTTATAACTAAGTTAATTTACATAATTTTATAGCTTTTACAAACTGCCCTTTCAAAGCCCTGAGTAACTCCCTTTATTTACTGTTTCAGGAAAGGGTCACCAAGCTTGCACCACGTCCCCAGTCGGAAGAGGATCTGTCTGCTTTGTTTGAAGCTTCAATGAAACTGTATTAATGGTCATTTTAACTGAAAGAATTATCACTGGCTGTCTTAGTTCTGGAAACAGAAGTTGATCTAGTTACAGCTTTGTTTTTTCATCTCCGCACAATTTAAACTGCTACCAATTTGAATGTGATATTAATGTATCCTGCAGAATATTCCCTGCTGCTCAATGTCAAGTTACTTCCATAAAACAGGCTGGACAAATGCCCACTAGGTCAGATTTCTGGGATAGACTTTCGGGCTTAGTGTTTCTGCCCCAGGCCCCACAGAATACTCTGCCCTTCCTCCGGGCAGCAAATGTGCAAAACCTCAATGTCCTTAAAAGGTGTAAATCTACGTACATATCCTATGCCGCTTAACTAGCTGCATGTCTAGAAGTTTATCCTATAGAAACACTAGCACAAGTGTGTAAAGAAATATGACAAGGGTGTTCTGGCAGCACTTTTTTCTCATAATGAAAAATTTTAAACAACCTAAATATTTATTGATATTGATAGTCATAGATAAGTAAATAATAGTATATCAAAAAATGGAATATTGCAGTGCTATTATAATAAGAAAGATGAAGTAAATCTGTTGGAAATATGTCTATAATAAACTGTTAAGTTGACAAAAAGCAAGTTGCAGAATAATTATATATTAGTAGGGTCCTGTTTTTACTTCTTAAGTTATATATAAACTTAAGCCTACATACATATTGGAAAGAAAGAGACACATCAAAATATTAAAAATTATCACTGGAGAAATGGAACTGGGGGTGTAAAGAATTAGGAGGAAATGTTCACTTTAAATTTTATACTTTCACTTTTTATTTTATAAACCTGTATTGTGTGGGTTTGTTAGAACAAACATATATTACTTTTCTAATTTTAAAAAAGGGAAGGAGAAAGAAAGAAAAATATTACTTTAATCTTAGGTCAGATTCATTTTATTAAAATATCAGTAACTAATACATAAAACAGTAAAAACAAATCCAACGGGGTAAATTATTAGAGACTAATTCTCTGGTGAATAAATTGTTCTTTGGGGGAAAAACACCAACATCCTACATGGAAATTTACTCTTTTGAAAAATGTTTCTAGTGCTTAGAATAAATTAATTTAATAAATTAAATAAATAAATAAATAAATAAATAAATAAATAAATAAATGCAGGCGTTTTTGTTTACAGATTTCAGCCTCGTCAATAGAATCTAAGTAGCTTGATAATTTTTCTCCTTGCTATTTCTAGACCACAGAAACAGCTATAGTTCATTTTCCTTCACAAAGATTATTACTTGTGTTTGCCTCCTCAAGCTTTGGTAGTATAAATCTCAGTGTACTTGCAGTTTTACTCACATTTTAAATTGAATTAAAGTTTTAATCTTATAAATGAGTTATTGTATATATCATTGCATATGATTTTTAAAAACAGACAAGGAAAGTATTACTGCGCCACTCAGCCTGCCAAGGCACACCTTGTTATCTCTAGAAAGTATTTTGTTGAGATTTTAAAGTAACAACGTTTACTGGAGATTTTCCCTAATAATTGACACAAATGAAAAATATGTTCAGTACCAAAACCTAGTGATACAAAGATAAACACCAAAGAAAATCATTGTTCATATTGCACCATCCAAAACATAGCTACCTTAAAATTTTGCGTGTGTTGTTTGAGTAAATAGGCAAGCATGAGACTACTGGGAAAATTTTGGCTACACCTTAAAGACTATATCTAGTTAGAATTCCTGTCCACTTTTTGGGAGAATCATGGATATTGAGTGAGCAAAAGCTATATGGGAATGAGGCTGAGACCAGCTGAGCTATGAATACTTTCACAAAGCTCGAAAAGAACACTGCTAATCATATAGTGCAAGTTTTACATCCTTGGGACTAAGTTTATGTTGCTACTTTGACATACTCCTACTGCATATTAAAGGTGAGCTTATTTTTTCTTTTAAATCCTAAAATGAATTATTCTGCTTGAATGGTCCAAGCTGTTCTAAAAAACCTACTGCTAACAGTGCTTAACTAAAGTCAACAAAGAGAAGATAGGGCTTCCTGGTATTGTTTGTTGAAATATTAACACCAATTCCAGCTGTAAGAATGACAAATACTTTAATAAAGATAGCTTGTTCCTCAAAAAAAAAAAAAAAAAAGTCTCAAAATACATTTGGCATAGCAAAAACAATATATATAAAGATCATATATATAGGGTGGGGGATGGGGAGAGCAGAGAGGGAAGGAGGGAGGGGTGGGGGAAGGGGAGAGCAGAGAGGGAAGGAGGGAGGGGGTGGGGGAAGGGGAGAACAGAGAGAGGGAAGGAGGGGGATAGGGGCGTCATGGTATGTGACACACCTTTTGCAGGTGGGACACAATTATAAGACCTAACAAATGCAATCAATGTAACCTGGTTCTTTGTATCCTCAATGAATCCTTAACAATAAAAAAATTTAATATGAGGGAAAAAATATTTTTTTTAAAGATTATATATATATATATATATATATATATATATATATATATGATCTCTGAATTCCCCCCACTGGTATGTATGTACCTGTTGAATATGATTTCCCAAAGTTTACATTTCCTGGGTTTTTCTGTTATTTCTGGAATATTTAAAAAATAATTTCACATAAGCACGCAAATGTACAATTTAGGTATACTTTACATTTACATGTTGCTAGTTCACATTATTTGCAAAACTGAAAGTATATAAAATAAAACAATAAAGAATGCAGAGAAAAAATGACACAAAAAATGGTTCTAGGGCCTAAAGGTGATCATTGTTTTTACTAAAGTAATGTGGTTCAAACTCCATAAGAAGGTTATTTCCATTCTTTGGAAATAGTTTGGAAATAGTTTCTGAGTCTTATAGGTAATGTATGTTAGACCTCACTAGTCTCCAAATATGTTCAACTATTCAACAAGGACATTTCCTGAGACATTTCCCTTTGGTTTAGGAAAACATTATGTTTACTTTCTTTATCCT
Source organism: Loris lydekkerianus (assembly GCA_963574355.1). Taxonomy (NCBI): domain Eukaryota; kingdom Metazoa; phylum Chordata; class Mammalia; order Primates; family Lorisidae; genus Loris; species Loris lydekkerianus. The sequence goes on along the minus strand of CAUYPK010043460.1, from coordinate 31,843 downwards.
CATGTCAATTATTTAAAAGACAAATTAAATTTGTTTTTACCACAATTTTATGGTTATGATGATTTTTATGTTTATCATGATTAAAATATGAAAAATATGAAGTGCATACTTGATCATCATTGCTGGTACATCAGACATTATATAAATTGGTTCATGTGTAAAATTGCATTTTAGACAAAGAGCATTTTCTCCCACTATATAGATTTAAAAAATAAGTCTCAAAGAGATTCATTAACCTGCTGATGGTCACACAGGTGATTGCAACCATTTACTAAGAACATTCTTCTTAGCAAAGTCTCACAAGAATGGAAAAGCAAGTATCCAATGTACTCAATCTGTACTCAAGCTGTACTCAATCTGGATAAGTTTGACTCTAAAGCTCAAGCTCAAGCTCATAACCACGGAAATACTATAATTTTTTCTTTTCTTTTTTTTTTTTTTGAGACAGACTCTCAAGCTGTCACCCTCGGTAGAGTGCTGTAGCGTCACAGCTCACAACAATCTCCAACTCTTGGGCTTAAGCAATTCTCTTGCCTTAGCCTCCCAAGTAGGTGAGACTATAGGTACCTGCCACAATCCCCAGCTATTTTTTTTGTTGCAGTTATTGTTGTTTTAGCTGGCCCAGGCTGGATTTGAACCTGCCAGCCTCGGTGTATGTGGCTGGAACCCTACCCACTGATCTACGGGTACTGCCCGGAAATACTGTAATTTTTGTATACATATTATAGACTGTATACCAATGGGAGAGGTCCAGAGATAATGATCTGTATGCATCTGATAGAAGTGATCTCCTAGAGGGTTGGTTGTCACTACAAAAGGGCAACATGAGAAAGTTTCACTATGGTGAACTGTTCTATTTTGACTATATCAATGTTAATATCCTGATTGTGAAACTGTACTGCTTCATGAGTTGTTACCATTAGGGAAACCAGGTAAAGGATGTACAAGATCTTTCCTCTTTCTTACAAATGCATGGGAATCTACAATTACCTCAAAATTAAAAGGTAAATTTAAAAAATTAATCCTAAACACAAATATTTCAGTCCAAAACCTTGCCATTATGGCTTCCCAGTTTTCTAAACTAAACACACTGCTGAGATCAGTGTGCCACTCAGTGATTGCAGAAGATATAATTTAGCAGATATGTCATTCTTGCCTGCTAGTGAGTGAGTACCATAAATTTATACCCATAGCTGCAGTAAGCTGGACCTCATTAAAATTAAAAAACTTATGCTCAGCAAAAGACCATGTCAAGGGAATGAGAACACAAGCCACAGATTGAGAGAAAATATTTGCAAAAGACACATCTGATAAAGGCCTATTATCTAAAATACATAAAAAAAATCATAAAACTAAACAATAAAAAATAACCTGATTTTTAAAAATGGGCAAAACACCTGAACAACTTACCACACAAGATACACAGAAGGCAAGCACATGAAAAGATGTTCAACATTATATATCATTAGGGAGTTGCAAGTGAAAACAAGATACAACTATATTACTATTAGAATGAGCAAAATCCATAATACTGAGGACACTCAATGATGGCAAGGATGTGGGGCAAGAAGAATTCTTACTCAAGCTGGTGGGGATGGATGCAAAGTAGTGCAGCCATTTTAGAAGACAGTTTGGCAATTTCTTACAAAATTAAACATGATCTAGCAATCAAAACAAACAAAAAAAAGAAGTGATCCCCTAAAGTATACTTTTACTTGTTTGTTGTTGTTATTATTTCTGGAATATATAAAAAATAATTGCATATAAGTATGCATACACACAATTTATTGATACTCATATATAGAAGCCATATGCTCTTTCATCATGTTTTTCAGAGATAGGTATTTAATCTGTAATATTTACACATTGCTAGCTCAAGTTGTTTTCAGTGTTGAAAATATATAAAATAAACAAAAGAAGAGCAGTTCCACTTAGAGCTGTAACCAGCTGATGCCCACTATCGCTACTGCTATTCAACATAGTGCTATAAAGTTCTAGACTATACAAGCAGGCAAGAGAAAGACATTCGGGATATTCAAATGGGGATAGAGGAGGTCAAACTCTCAGTCTTTGCGGATAATATGATCATATACTCAGGAAACTCCAGGTCTCAAGCACAAAGCTCCTAGAAGTGATCAAGGAATACAGTAAGTAGCCTCTCGGGATACAAAGCTAATGTCCACTAATCAGTAGCCTTCACATATGCCAATAACAGCCAAGCTGAGAAGCAAATCAAAGACACATTACTCTTCACAGAAGCTTCAAAGAAAATGAAATATCTGAGAATAAACCTAACAAAGGATGTGAAGGACCTCTTTAAGGAGCACTACAAAACCCTGAGAAAAATAATAACAAAAGACATTAACAAATGGAAGAACACACCATGTCTGTGGCTGGGAAGAATCAACATTGTTAAAATGTCCATACTACCTACCCAAAGCGATCTACAGATTTCATGTAGTCACTGTTGAGGCACCAATATCATACTTTTAAGAACTTGAATAAATGGAACTTCGCTTTATATGGAACCAGAAAAAAAAAACTGAATAGCTAATGCAATTTGAAGAAATAAAAACTAATCTGGAGACGTCATGTTACTAGACTTCAGGTTATACTACAAGTCTATAGTTATCAAAACAGCATGATACTGGCACAAAAATAGGGATATAGACCTACAGAATAGAATAGAGAACCTAGAGATGAACCCAGCCACATATCGCCATCTGATTTTTGATAAACCAGACAAAAGCATACAATGGGGGAAAGAATTCCAATTTAATAACCAGTTCTGGGAGAACTGATTAGCCTCATGTAGAAGACTGAAACTGGACCCACACTTCTCATCACTGACAAAAATTGACTTTCACCAGAAGAAAAGATTTAAATTTAAGATGCAAACAATAAAAATTCTAGAAGTATGGAAAAAACTCTTGACACTATCGGGTTGGGGAAAGAATTTAAGAAGAAGATCCCCTTGGCAATTGCAGCAATACCAAAAATAAATAAATGGGACATGATCAAACTAAAAAGTTTCTGCACAGCTAAGGGTTACAACAAAGCAAACAGACAACTTTCAGAACAGGAGAAGCTATTTGCTATGAATCTGACAAATAGCTGATAACTAGAATCTGCAAAGAACTCAAATTAATCAACAAGAAAAGAGCTAATAATCCCATTAATAGGTGGTCAAGAGACTTGAACAGAAACTTCCCTAATGATGACAGATGAATGGCCAACAAACACATGAAAAAATGCTCATTGCCCCTAATCATCAGAGAAATGCTAATCAAAACCACTCTGAGATGTCTCCTAACCCCAGTGAGAATAGCCCACATCATAAAATCCTAAAGCTGCAGATGTTGACATGAATGTGGAGAGAAGGGAAGGCTTTTACCCTGCTAGTGGGATTGCCAACTAATATATACTTTCCCTCTTTGGAAAGAAGTATGGAGAATCAAAGAACTAAAAGTAGAGCTTCCATTTGATCTGGCAATTTCATTACTAGGTATTTACCCAGAAGAAAAAAAATTATTTTATCCCAAAGATATCTCCACTAGAATGTTATTGCAGCTCAATTCACAATTCCCAAGATGTGGAAACAACCCAAGTGCACATCAACTCATGAATGGATTAATAACTGTGGTATATGCATATCATGGAATACTATTCATTAAAAAAGATGAAGACTTTACATCTTTTGCATTAGCCTGGATAAAGTTGAAGAACATTCTTCTTAGTAAAGTATCACGAGAATGGAAAAGCAAGTATCCAATGCACTCCATACTAATATGAAACCAATAAAAAAAAAAACTACATGACAACACAAGAGAAAAACACAAGTATATAGAAGTAGGAAAGGTGGGGAGGAGGGAAAAGAGAGAGGGGAGTAGTGAGGGGGATTGGTAAGCTCTACCTAATGTGCCCAGCATAAGGGGGTACACAGCACACCCCCTGAATGAAGGGCTTAACTACAACTTGAACTTTATCTTAGAAACACAAAATGTAACCTAATCATTCCTACTCTAAAATTAATCTGAAATAGAGAAAATCAAAATAAGATAAATTTTTCAAAAAAATTTGGAGGATGTAGAGAAAAAATGACTCCAATAACAGGTTCTAGAGTAATACTCATTGCGTTTTACAGCAATGTGGTAATGAACGTTACTTCATTTCTGTAGTTTGGAAATAGTTCCTGAGCCATGGAGAGAAAGTATGTTAGACCTCCTTATTCTCCAAATATTTTCAACTATCCACCAAGGACATTTCCCAAGACATTCCCCTTTGGTTTAGGAAATCAATATGCTTACTTTCTTTATCCTCCAGTCAAGTATCTATAAGACACATGTAATTTATTTTTACCATGATTTAATGGTTACAATGATTTTATGGTCACCATGATTAAAATAGGAAAAATATGAAGCACATACTTAATATCACTGTTGGCACATCGGACATTGTGTAAATTGGTTCACATGTAATATTTCATTTTAGACAAACAGTAAGCATTTTCCCTAACTTTACAAGTGAAAAAACTGACATTCAAAAGATTCATTAACCTGCTGAAGGTCCCACAGTTGACTGCAGCCAGAAATTCAATCTGGATCAGTTTGACTCTTAAACTCCATCTCAAGCTCAAAACCACCGATCAATTGTAATTCTTGTACCTGATTTCATTGCCTGCAAACCAGTGTGTGGGGGTTCAGAGATCTTACCCCCCATTGGTATACACCTGTTGAAAGTGATTCTCTGAAGTATACTTTTACTCATTTTTTCTTGTTATTTCTGTTATTTAGAAATTAATTGCACAGAAGTATACAGAGTTCTTCATATATAGGAACTCATATACTTTCACATCATGTTTTTTCAGAAATAGTTCTTTTAGCACTAATATTTACACTTTGTAAAGTTAAGTTAGTTATTTGCAACATTGAACGTATGTAAAACAAGCAAACAAAAACCATAGAGGATGGAGAGGAAAAAATGACCCAAGTAGGTGTTCTAGGGCCTGAAGAGTATTCTCATTGCGTTTACTGAAGTAATGTGGTTCATACTGCGATGAAGTTTATTTCATTTCTTTAGTTTGGAAATAGATCTTGAGCCATAGAGGAAAAATATATTAGATCTCCCTATTCTTCAAATATTTGCAACTATCCACCAAGAACATTTCCTGAGACATTTTTCTTTGGTTTAGGAAATCTGTATGTTTACTTTGTCCTTGCTTAAGCCCTAGAGTTCAAGGTTGCTGTGAGCTGTGATGCCACAGTATTCTACCAAGGGTGACATAGTGAGACTCTGTCTCAAAAAGTTTTACATATATATATGTAATATATATATATATATATATATATATATATATATATATTTGCACATTGCTAGCTCAAATTATTTGCCACATTGAAAGTATATAAAACAAGAAAAATAAAAGATGTGGAGAATAAATGACCCCAGTATAGGTTCTAGGGCCTAAAGTTGATTCTTTCTGTCTTTAATTAATTAATGTCATTCAAACTGCCATGAAGTTTATTTAGTTTTTTTAGTCTAGAAATAGCTCCTGAATCATAGAGGTAACATACTCTAGACCTCCCCCTAACCAAATATTTTCAACTATCCACCAAGGACATTTTCTAAGATATTTCACTTTGCTTTAGGAAATCAATATGTTTGTTTCTTTACCCTCACATCAAGTACAAAAAGACAAATTTAATTTATTTTTACTGTGCTTTTATAGTTACATGATTTTATGCTTACTATGATTAAAATATGATGTGCATACTTAATAATCACAGTTGGTACATTAGACATTGTATGAAGTGGTTCATGTGTAATATTCCCATTTAGACAATCAGTAAGCATTTTCTCCCATTTTATAGGTGAAAACACTGATGCTCCAAGAACTTCATTAACAGGCTTAAGGTCACACAGCTGATTGCAACCATAATTTCAATCTGGATAAGTTTAATGCTAAAGCTCAAGCTCACACTCATAACTACCAAAATACTATAATTCTTGCACTCCATATTACATGCAACATACCAATAGGAGGCTATAGAGATCATTATGATCTCTAAACCCTTCCATTGGTAAACAACTGTTTTTGTTGTTGTTATTGCTGTTGTTTGAAACAGAGTCTCACTTTTTCACCCTGGGTAGAGTGCCGTGGCATCATATCTCACAGCAACCTCAAACTCTTGGGCTCAAGCAATCCTCTTGTCTCAGCCTCCCAAGTAGCAGGAACTACAGGCACCCTCCACAATGCCCGATTATTTTTTAGAGACAGATACTCACTCTTGCTCAGGCTGGTCTCGAACCTGTGAGCTCAGAGGATTCACCCGCCTCGGCCTCCCAGAGTGCAAGGATCACAGGCATGAAGACACTGTGCTCGACCTGGCATAGAACTGTTGAGAATAATTCCACAAAGTATACTTTTACTGTTTCTTTTGTTGCTGTTGTTAATTCTGAAATATTTCAAAAGTAATTACACACAACTATGCAAACACACAATTTATCAATGCTCATATCTAGGAATCATTATTCTCTTACATCGTGTTTTTCAGAAATAGTTCTTTTAGCATTAATATTTACACATGGCTAGCTCAAATTATTTGCAACATTGAAATTATATAAAACAAAAAAAATTGAGCATGTAGAGAAAAAATGACCCCAATATGGGTTCTAGAACTTAAAGTTGAGTCTCAATGTTTTTACTAAACTAATATGGTTCAAACTGCAATGAAGATATGTCGTTTCTGTAGTTTGGAAATAGTTCCTGAGCCATACAGGTAACATATATGAGACCTCAATATTATGCAAATATTTTCAACTATCCACCAAGGATATTTCCTGAGACATTTCCCTGTGGGTTAGTAAATAATTATATTTACTTTCTTTATCCTCACAGCAAGTTTCATCCACAAGATAATTTATCCACATGGTAATTTATATTTACCATGATTATATGGTGACAATGATTTTTTCATTACCATGTTAAAATGTGAGAAACATGGAGTGCATACTTAATAATCACTGTTGGTACATCAGACATTATATAAATTGGTTCATATGTAATATTTAATTTTAGACAAACAGTAGCCACTTCCCCCCCATCCCACTCTACAAATGAAAATAACTGAGACTCAAAGAAAATCATTAACCTGCTGAAGGTCACACAGGAAATTTCAATCTGATCAGTTTGATTCTGAACCTCAAGCTTAAGGTCACAACCAGTAAATACTGTAATTTTTGTACTCCATATTATAGGCTTAATACCAATGAGAGGGATTCAGATATTGTAATGATCTCTCAACCCTCCCCATTGGTATGCACCTGTTGAAAGTAATTCCCTAAAATATACTTTTCTTCTTTTGTTATTTGAGGAATATTCAAAATGTAATTCACACAAGTATGTAAACACACTATTTATTGATACTCACATATAGAAAGTCATATACATTTACATAATATTTTTCAGAAGTAGTTCTTTTAGCATTAATATTTATACATTGCTAGCTCAAGTTATTAGCAGTATTGAAAGTATATAAAACAAAAGAAAATGGAAGGACATAGAGATAAAAATTACCTAAATATGGGTTCTAGGGCCTAAAGTAGACAATTCTCATTGTTTTTACTAAAGTAATGTGGTTCAAACTGCAATGAAATTTAGTTTCCTTAATTTGGAAATAGATTCTGTGTCATAGAGATAACGTGTCCTATTCTCCACATATGTTCAGCTATCCACCAAGAACATTTCCTGAGACATTTCCCTTTGTTTATAAAATTAATATGTTTAATTTCTTTTATATATATAAATATATATATATTTATATTTATATATTTTTTATATTTATATTTTATTTATATTTATATTTTATATTTTATATATATATATATAGGAGACAGAGTTTTACTTTGTCACCCTAAGTAGAATGCTGCATGTCACAGCTCACAGCAACCTCAAACTCTTGAGCTCAAGAGATCCTCTTGCCTCAGCCTCCCTAGTAGCTGGGACTACAGGTACCCCCTAGAATACCTAACTAATTTTTCTACTTTTAGTAGACATGAAGTTTTGCTCTTGCTCAGGCTGGTCTCGAACTCCTGAGCTCAGGAAATCCACCTGCCTCAGCCTCATAGAGTGCTAGGATTACAGGCGTGAGCCAGTCCCACATCAATTTAAAAAGAAAAAGATTAAGTCCATAGAAGAAGCATATAGAAGAAGAAGACTGACTAGCTCACAGAAAGAACAAGAGACAGGGCAAACCCCAGGGTTCATGGAGATTAGCCCACATGACCAGAGTTGATATTAAATAAGGAAAACATAGCAGAATCTCATTAGGCAGATTTGTGCTGTTTTTTTGAGCCAGAGACTCAAGCTATTGCCCTAGGTAGAGTGCCGTGATGTTACAGTTCACAGCAACCTCAAACTTTTGGGCTTAAGCGGTCCTCTTGCCTCTGCCTCCCAAGTAGCTGGGACTACAGGTGCCCTCTGCAACACTCGGCTATTTTTTGGTTATAGTTGTCAAATTGTTGTTTGGCAGGCTTGGACTGGATTTGAACCTGCAAGCTCTGGTGTATATGGCTGGCACCTTAGCCACTTGAACCAGATTTGTGTGTTTTTAATGGCAGCTAGGAAATGGGTAATGAGCTGAATACAGCATGGCCAGGAACTAGAGCCAGAAAAATGGAGCAGACAGTCTTTTTTTTTTTTGAGACAGAATCTCACTTTCTTGCCCCCAGTGGAGTTCTGTGGCATCACAGCAACCTCAAACTCTTGGGCTCAAGAGATCCTCTTGCCTCAGCTTCCCAAGTAGCTGGGACTGTAGGCACCTGCCATAACGCCCAGCTATTTTTTAGGGACAGGGTCTTACTCTTCCTCAGGCTGGTCTGGAACTTGTGAGCTCAAACTGTCTACCCACCTCGGCCTCCCAGAGTGCTGTGATAATGGGCATGAGCCAACGCATCTGGAAATTAATATGTTTAATTTCTTTATCCTCATGTCAAGTATCCGAAAGACAAATTTAATTTATTTTTACCATCATTTTATGGTTACTATGATTTTACGGTTACTATGATAAAATATGAGAAACATGGTGTGCACACTTAATAATCACTGTTGGCGCATCAGACATTATATAAATTGGGTCATATGTCATATTTCATTTTAGACAAACAGTAGGTGTTTTCCCCATTTTACAGAAGAAAAAAAGTGAGACTTGCAGATAATTATTAACCTGTTGTCACACAGGAGATTGCTGCCAGGATTTCAATCAATCTAGATCATTTTGACTTTAAAGCTCAATCTCAACTTCATAACCACCAAAATACTAAATTTCTTATACTAAAATTCTTGTTCAGAGATCATATCATTACAGTCTCTGAATCCCCCACCTCATTGGCATGCACCTATTAGAAGTGATTCCCCAAAGTACACTTCACTGTTTTTGTTGTTGTTTTCTTGAATATTTAAAAATAATTTCATGCAAGTATACAAACCTAGCATTGATCGATACTCAGATATAGGAACTCAAATGCTTTTGCATCACATTTTTCAGAAATACTACTTTTAGCATTAATATTTACACACTGCTACCTCAAGTTATTTGCCACATTTAAAGTATATAAAATGAAAAAAACTGGAGGTTATAGAAAAAAATGACCAAAACATGCGTTCTGTGGACTAAAATTGATTCTCATTGTTGTCACTGAAGTAATGTGGTTCAAACTGCAAGGTAAGTTACTTAGTTTCTTTAGTTTGAAAATAGTTCCTGAGTCATAAAGGGAAAGTACATTAGAACTCCCTATTCTTTAAATATTTTCAACTATCCATCCACGACATTTTCAAAGACATTTCACTTGACTTTTGTAAATCAATGTTTATTTCTTTATCCAAGACAAATTTAAAATATTTTTACCATCATTTTATGGTTACAATGATTTTATGCTTACTATGTTTAAAATACAAAAAATATGGGGTGCATTCTTAATAATCACTGTTGGTACATCAGACATTATATAAAGTGGTCCATGTGTAATATTTTATTGCAGACAAACACTAAGCATTTTCTCCCACTTTACAGTTGAGAAAACTGACACTCCAAGAGCTTCTTCTTTTTTTTTTTTTTTTTGAGACAGAGTCTTATTATGTTGCCCTTGGTAGAGTGCCATGGCATCACAGCTCACAGCTCAAACTCTTGGGCTTTAGTGATTTTGCCTCAGCCTCCCAAGTAGCTGGGACTACAGGTGTCCACCACAATGCCCGGCTATTTTGTTGTTGTTGCTGTTGTTGTTGTCATTGTTGTTTGGCAGGTCTGGGCTGGGTTCAAACCTGCCATACAGTAAGCATACAGTAAGCATCTTCCCCCATTCTACAGAGGAAAAAACTGAGACTCAAAGAGATTCATTAACCTGTTGAAAGTCACAAAGGTGACTGCATCCAGAATTTCAATCGAGGTCAGTTGGACCTTAAAGCACAAGCTCATAACCACTGAAATACTGTAATTCTTGTGCTCCATATTATATGCTGCATACCAATAGGGCATATGGTATATTACTGTTAAGACTGATTCCCCTAAGTATACATTTACTCGGCTTTTTTTGTTGCTGTTATTTCTCAAATATTTTTAAAAAATAATCATACACAAATATGCAAACACAATTTATCGATGCTTATATCTAGGAACTCTTATTCTTTTACACCATGTTTTTTAGGAATAATTCTTTTAGCTTTAATATTTACACATTGCTAGTTTAAGTTATTTTCAACATTGAAACTATATAAAACAAAAAATAAAAAGGGGGATGTAGAGAAAAATGATCCAAATACAGGTTCTAGGACCTAAAGTTAATGATCATTGTTTTTATAAAGAAATATGGTTTAGACCCAGCACCTGTAGCTCAGCAGCTGGGCCGCCAGCCACACGCACCAGAACTGGCGGGTCTGAACCCAGCCTGAGCCTACCAAACAACAATGACAACTACACCCCAAAAATACCTGAGCATTATGGCGGGTGCCTGTAGTCCCAGCTACTTGGGAGGCTGAAGCAAGAGAATCACTTAAGCCCAAGAATTTGAGGTTGCTGTGAGCTGTGATGCCACCACACTCTACTGAGGGCGATATAGTGAGACTCTGTCTCAAAAAAAAAAAAAAAAAAAAAAAGGAAGGGAGGGAGGGAGGGAGGGAGGGAGGAAGGGAGGGAGGGAGGGAGGGAAATATGGTTCACACTGCAATGAAGGTTATTTAGTTTCTTTAGTCTGGAAATAGTTCCTGAGTCATACAGGCAACATATATTAGACCTCCCTACCCTCCAAATATTTTCAATTATCCACCAAGGACATTTCCTGAGATATTTATTTCCCTTGATTTAGAAAATCAATATGTTTACTTTCAAAGACAAATAAAATTTATTTTACCATCATTTTCTGGTTACAGTGATTTTACAGTACCATGATTAAAATATGAGAAATACGGAGTGATATTAACAATCACTGTTGGTACATGTGTAGTATTTCATTTTAGATGAACAGTAAGATTTTCCTCCACTCTACAGATGAAAAAACTGAGACTCAAAGTGATTGAAAAAACTGAGACTCAAAGTGATTCATTTACCTGCTGAAGGTCACACAGGTGGTAACAGCCAGAATTTCACTCTGGATCAGCTTGATTTTAAAGCTCAAGCTCATAACCACTGAAATACTATAATTCTTATATTCCATAATATAGGCTGCCTATCAATGGGAGGGTGTTCAGAGCTCATTCTACCCCTTCACCATAACCAGCTGAAAAACTGTTCCAGTAAGTGAGAGAATTCACATTCTGTGATGTGATAGATCCTGGACTTGAAACCCTGGTTTTCACTCCAGTCTCATCTAAACCTAACTTTATTCAACCAAAGCCTCTTTTAGCTTGAAAATACTGACTAGATGTTATGTATTACCTAGTCATTACTGTGAGATTTTTGACTTTGGGAAATTTGATGTAAAGTCATTTAAGATACAAAAATGCACTCTCTCCTCTTAAATGTTCAATGCCTTTGCTATCAGTGGACAGCTGTCTCAATGTGACTCAGCGGAAGTGTTTGATATTCATACTGATGATGACTCCACAGAGGAAGAATTTAAAGGTCATGCATGAAGAAACAGATTTAAGAAGTCTTAATGTTTTTTATCTTGAGACCCATCATTTTGGCCTTTACAACTAGAGAATGTGGAAAAGATATGTTTGGTGACTTAACCAAAAACACTTGCATATTTTAGAGATAATAAAGAAGAGCATTTTTCTAATTTCATCCTATTTTTCTATTGATTTCCTTTAAGAAATATTTTTAGGAGTCACAGACCCATTCATATGGATGAAATTATTTGCCAAGACAAGGAAAATTAATAGAATGGTATCAAAGAGTTTTTAAAATACCACTTTTATAAAACTATCATATATGGTGGCATTTTCTCTTAAAATATATGCACATCACTAATTAATAGTACAGTACAAAATACTAATTTGTTCCAAGCAGGTCATGTTTCTATGATTTACTGTTAAGTGCTACAATAAATAATTGACACACTCTGCACTCCCGTCCTTTCCAGTCCTTCTCTGTGCTCAGGAAGGGCTATGTTGGATTTGGCCTTGAGTGGCTGAGGACACAGCTCTGGGGTGTTTCAAGTGGTCAGTGAAGTAAACTTGCTCTTGTAAAATACAGACAAGTACAGTATCAAAATAGAGAGAGTGCACACAAAAAATTGCTTTTCTGACCTTTTAGCCCTGGAAACGATGAATGGTTGTTTGGATTAGAAACTGTACCCTATTGAGGGGCTGTTACCTCCTGGGTATATGTTCAAAAGGGGGGACTGTTCACCTCTGGGTTGACACTGCACAGACTGTCAGTCTCTGATGACCAGCAACCCCAAGCCAGACAGCTGCCTGGGGCCGGCCAGTAAGTGCCCAGTCCTCTTGGGAGACGATGAGCCGACCAGGTCATCACCATCACAATGGTCCTGGGGAGGCACTCTCCAGAGCCAGCACTCTCTGAATAGACAGAAATCAGTTCCTGAAGCCCCAGGTTGAATTACTGGCAGCTGTGGGTGGGAGGATCTCGTTTCTTGTGCTTTTATTCCACTGTTTTTGTGACCACCCCATCACTCTCAGAATAAACACAATTTCCTACAAACTGCAGGAACAGTTGGGGATTTTGTCCCATGTGAAATCCCTCATGAAGCTAACTTCAAAGTAACCCCATTTCATTCATTCTGGCTTTAAGTTTATGGCTTTTTGAATGTGTTAATTGGTTTTCCAATTTATAAAATTGAAAACTGATTAAAATAATCATGATTGAAAAGCAAGACAAGAACTACTCATCATGCCGTTACCCAAACACAGCTGTTAACATTTGATATATTTCCTTTCCATCTTTCCCATTTGGGTGATGTAATCTTTAGCTGTTTTTTTAAAGCATTTTCCAAGTTGTTGTAATCTTTATAATCATTATTTTTAAAGGTGCACAATAGTTTATTGAATGGAAATTTGATAATTAATCCTTATTAAAAGCCATCAAGAGTTCTTGCAGTTTTTTTCCTACCGATGACTTAGCAATGAATAAATGAATAAAGTACATATTGCTTTTTTACTTTTTTTTTTTTTTTTCTTTTTTGAGACAGAGCCTCAAGCTGTCTCTCTGGGTAGAGTGCTGTGAGGTCACAGCTCACAGCAACCTCCAACTCCTGGGCTTAAGCGATTCTCTTGCCTCAGCCTCCCAAGTAGCTGGAACTACAGGTGCCCACCACATACATCCCTGGCTATTTTTTGGTTGTAGCTGTCATTGTTGTTTAGCAGGCCCAGGCTGGATTCAAACCCGCCAGCTCTGGTGTATGTGGCTGGCACCTTAGCCACTTGAGCCACAGGTGCTGAGCCAGTATGTTGTTTTTTTATATTCTAAATTATTGGCTCGGCACCTGTACCTCAGCAGCTAGGGTGCCAGCCACATACATCAGAGCTAGTGGGTTCAAATCCAGCCCAGACCTGCCAAACCACAATAACTACAACCAAAAAATAGCCAGGCATTGTGGCAGGCACCTGTAGTCCCAGCTACTTGGGAGGCTGAGGCAAGAGAATGGCTTAAACCCAAGAGTGTGAGCTGTGACACCACGGCACTCTACCAATGGGCAACATAGTAAGACTTTGTCTCAAACAAATAAACAAACAAAAAGAAAACATATTCTACATTATTATTATTAGTTATTTTTTGAGACAGTCTCACTATGTCTCCCTCGGTAGAGTGCTGTGACGTCACAGCTCACAGCAACCTCAAACTCTTGGGTTTAGGCAATTCTCTTGCCTCAGCCTCACAAGCAGGTGGGACTACAGGCACCCGCCACAATACCTGGCTATTTTTGGTTATAGTTGTCATTGTTGTTTTAGCAGGCCTGGGCCGGGCTCAAACCTGCCAGCCCCGGTGTATGTGGCCAGAGCCATACTCACTGAGCTACCAGCTCCAAGCCCATATTCCAAATTATTTTCTTAGGCTATATATTTCCCCAATTGAACTTTTACATGATAATATAGACATTTTTATGGCTTTTGGTTTATATTATCATATAACTCACTATTGATTTAAGTGTTGCTTCTCCTTTCTTTAATCTTACTTGTCTTCAAAATAAATACTAGTGCAAACCAACAAGAGATAGAATGAAGTTCATTCCCGCGGATTGCCTGGGCTAGACTATTTGTACAGAACTAGAAAAATCAACAGTAGTTTTTCTTTCATGTCAGTATATCTTAACAGTTCACATGACCAGGGTAAAATTTTCAAGTAACCTTAAGAAACTTGCTTTAGTGTCATATCATTTCCTGTTAAGGGAAACTATAAATCACCGTATCTACTCTTTTTTTTTTTTTTTTTTAGAGACAGAGTCTCACTTCATTGCCCTAGGTATAGTGCCATGGCGTCACAGCTCACAGCAATCTCCAGCTCTTGGGCTTAGGCAATTCTCTTGCCTCAGCCTCCAGAGTAGCTGGAATTACAGGCACCTGCCACAATGCCCAGGTATTTTTTTTGTTGCTGTTTGGCCCAGGCTGGGTTTGAACCCGCCACCCTTGGTATATGGGGCCGGCACCCTACCCACTAAGCCATAGGCATGGCCCACACCGTATCTACTCTTCTTGGTCACTTAGTTTTTCTCCTTCTAGAACCCTCTCTGGGTCCCTAAACTTTTATAAGCCTGTGTTATTACAGTCATGGTCTTCAGTTTTGCTGGCCAAGAAGACAATATATAAATGCTCTCTTCTGTCAGGGTGTTCTAGAACCATCCAGGCCTGTGAGCAAAAGGATTGCTGCACTATGAGGGAAGTGAGTGAGACCAAGGAACCACACCACCAAGATCCCCTCCCGATGTCAAGTGCTCCTCTAATCGGAAACTCCTGGAAGCTTTGCAGTTGTGCACCTGGGCTCTAGGATGGCTTTGGCAACGTTGTCTGGGGACCAGCTCAGCTTCATACCATGCATCACATGTGAGAAACAATGTTTATACAGCAAACCACTATATTTTGTTTTAGTCAAGCCAGTAGGTGTATGTGGGAGTTCTAGTTGTAGTTTTAATTGGTATTTCTCCAATGGCTTGTGATGTTGAACATCTTTTCACATGCTGATTTGCCAGCTGTTTTAGTCCTGTTCAGTGAAATGCCTGTCTTTAACCCATTTTCTAACTGGATTATTTATTTTTTAATGCTGCATTTTGAGGATGCTTTATTTATTCTAGATACAACTTCTTTGTTTGGTATGTGGTTTGCAAATATTTTCTCCCAGTCTGTTCCTTGTCTTTTCATTCTCTTACAGGGTCTTCCAAAGCAAGTTCTTACTTCCATGAGGTCCAGTTTATCACTGCTTTCCTTTGGTGCATGCTTTTGATGTCAAATCAATGAACTCTTCCTAGCCATAGATTCCTGCGATTTTCTCCTAAGTTTTTTCCTAAAAGTTTTAGTTTCATGTATAAGTCTATGACTCACTTTGAGTTAATTTTTGTATTAGGTGTAAGACTTGGGTTGGAGGACTCTGGGAGTATGCACACACGTGTGCATGGACATGCATTCACACACAAGTAAGAGAGACCTTATAGATAGATGTCTCTAGTATTATTGTTTGTTTTTTGAAAAGACAATCTTTCCTCCACTGCACTTTTTTTTTTCGAGAGTCTCAAGCTATTGCCCTGAATAGAGTGCCCATGGCATCATAGCCCACAGCAACCTCAAACTCTTGGGTTTAAGTGATTCTCTTGTCTCAGCCTCTCAAGTAGCTGGGACTACAGGCACCCGCCACAATGCCTGGCTATATTTTGATTGTAGTTGTCATTGTAGTTTGGCAGGCCTGGGCTGGATTCGAACCCACTAGCTCTGGTGTATGTGGCTGGAACCTTAACCACTGATCTACAGGTGCCGAGCCTCCTCCACTGCATTTTTTTATTCCTCTGTTAAAAATCAGTTGGGCATATTCATGTGGGTCTACTTCTAGGTTTTCTATTCTGTTTCATTGATGCATCTGTCTGTCTCTGCCAGGACCACACTGTTTTGATCACTATAGCTATGTAATAAGGCTTAACTTTGGATAAACTGATGTCTTCAACTTACCTTCTTTTTAACATTTTTCCTTGTTGTCATTTCAACAACCTTATGAGTTTTTATTGCACCTTCCCCTTCACCCAAACACACAGACACACACATGTGCCCCTTGGCTCACCTGGCTTACTGCAATCACCTTCAACGATTTCCTCCGATCTTAACCCCCTGCAGTCCATTCTCACCCTGCGTCCAGGAGGGTTTTGATAAAACACAGATTATCTAACCATGGTTTTTTCCTAAATTAAAATCTTCCAACAGCGGGTGGCACCTGTGGCTCAGTGAGTAGGGTGCCAGCCCCATATACTGAGTGTAGCCAGTTCGAACTCGGCCCCGGCCAAACTGCAACAAAAAAAATAGCCAGGCGTTGTGGCAGGCGCCTCTAGTCCCAGCTACTTGGGAGGCTGAGGCAAGAGAATCAGCTTAGCCCAAGAGCTTGAGGTTGCTGTGAGCTGTGATGTCACTGCAGTCTACCGAGGGCGACAAAGTGAAACTCTGTCTCTAAAAAAAAAAATCTTCCACAGCTTCTCATGGCCTTAAGAGAAGGCACATGCCCCACAGAAGACAGGCAGGGCCATCACAGTCCTACTCCCCCAGGCAGCCACCCCAGTTTTTCACACACTTACAGACTGTCTCAGGCCTCCCTAGTTATTTTCAGGCTCTTCCTGTGACTGACCCCACCAGACCTTATCACAAACTCCTCACCCTGTCACCTCTCCACCACCTCCCTGGCAAAGCAAGGATCCCGAACATGAGGTCTCCTCTGAACTCCGGTTACATCCTCGGCATGCCTCCACGCACTGCTCTGGGTTGCAAACACATCCTACTCCATGAAATCATTTCTTTCCTTGCCTCTCCAGCCCTCTAATATGTGAAAAGCCTGTCTTAATCATCACAGATCCTGAGTGCCTTGCATAATAGCTGACATATACAGCAGTGAGTTACCAGAATAGAACAGAACGGTCTCATTTTTTTCTCAGACAAATTGATTTTTCTTCTTCTTCTTCTTGTTCTTTTTTTTATTCAGAATCTCACTATGTCACCCTTGGTAGAGTGCTGTGGCATCACAGCTCACAGCAACCTCAGACTCTTGGGCTTAAGCGATTCTCTTGCCTCAGCCTCCCAAGTAGCTGGGACTACAGGTGCCCACCACAACACCCAGCTACTTTTTTGTCATAGTTGTCATTGTTGTTTGGCAGGCCCAGGCCAAGTTCAAACCCCTCAGCTTTGGTGTATATGGCCTGCACCCTAGCCACTGAGCCACAGGTGCCAAGCCATAGCTTGACCGTTCATCGACCAAGTCTGAAACTTCTTTGAGTAAATAAATGAGAAGCCTGTGCACTGCAGATCCTCAGCTGCAATCAACAAATGGTGAGAGGCTGGACACAGTGGATCTGAGATGGGTGGATGGCCTGAGCTCACAAGTTCCAGACCAGCCTGAGCCAAAGCAAGACCTCGTCTCTAAAAATAGCCAGGTATTGTTGCGGGCACCTGCAGTCCCAGATACTCAGAAGCCTGAGGCAAGAGAATCACTTGAGCCCATGAGTTTGAGGTTGCTGTGAGCTTTGATGCCAGGGATGACTCTACCAGGGATGACAAAGTGAGACTCTGTCTCAGGGGTGGCGAACACGCGGCTAGAGCCGCATGCGGCTCCCGGCCAAAATGAATTTCGGCTCTTTGCCTCTTATCATTATTTTGTATACTGTGGCTCTTTGCCAAGTTTGGATTTTGTTATGCTGCTTCTGAGGAGGGACTTCTGAGGAGCGATCTCCGAGTGCGTAGTCGAACTTGTTCGCCACCCCTGGAATACAGGGTGCTAGTACCACCAGTTGCCTGGAATAGGGAGGGGGCACCGGGGATTTATGGCTGAACATAAATAGGGATTTAGGTGTACCTTGGAATTTTCACCTTGTGCATGGATTGATTATATATTAAAAATGTAGTTACTCAAACGGTTAAAATTTAAATTCGTAAATTTTTTTCGAAGTGCAGCACTATAGCTGTTTCGCTAAGTGCTGGACTCTCATAGGTCACTGTCAAGTTGGCCTTTTATCTGTGGGAGACACTCTCCATCAGGCAGGCACTGATGAACCTGCTTCTCATTATATTTTTCACTTGAAAATCTTAAAACCAAATGTCCTTGAAGATATTCAGTAATTCCAAATTGCTGCCAATTCAGATTAGGCTTCTATTCTTGTTACTCTGAATTGATTTTACTTGATATGGTTTGAAGTGCTTAAAGTTTAATGCTCTTTGGGGGGAAGGGCTACTTCTCGCTCCTTTATTTGAATTACATGGTGATGAATGATGACTGTTGAGTAGCCTGTTTCTCCACTAAACCCCTTGGTGCTGAGGCAGATAGGTTGATGAGCAGAGTTAGCTCCCTCCTGGGTTCTATAAGCAGAGCTTCTGCATCCTCCGAGGCAGCACTGTGTGAACGCCCCTGGAGGTTGAAAGGGGTTAATGCTGCCTGCGTTGGAACAAGCCCCACGTGTATCTTATAGTCAGCTCATACATTTCACGGTATAATGTATTAGCCTGATGTGATACTTTAAAGCTATTTTACTTCCCAAATTACTGGGTAAAAGGCAAGATGCACTCAGGGTATAAAGTGCCCCAGGTTCAAAAGCAGAGTGCTGAGGGTGATAAGTTTTCCCCAGTAGCAAGTCTTGGGGGAATAGTTTACTTAAGCTTGATAAACTCCCTAAGTCAGTCTGGACGAGTTCATCTGAAGATTGACTCTTCCCTGGGCTCCGTCCTCATGTTGCTGCTATTGGGCAATTTTACTTTCGTGTTATATTAAACGTTTTTCTTCTAGAATTTTTCGCAGATAATTACCTTTCGGGTACTTAAAACTAAGTGTAAAACATCGCCCTCCTAAACATACCATCAAATTAAGTAAATAAAACACAATTTAAGAACAGCTTTTATTAAAGTGATAAAGTTTGGGGATTTTTTTTCTTATCTTTAATAAAGTACAACAATTTTGCATACCTTCTTAAGCATAATTTTAAAACTTGGCTGGCTGCCTTGCCTAGAAGGAAAGTATTTAGTGCTACCCTGGAAGATTGTCTTTGGTCAAGGAGAACTTCAGATTACAAAAAATAAAATGTAAGGAAAAAACAAAGTGGTACACTTTTGATTCAGTTGAACTAATTTATTCCGCCGTTTGTATGTTCAGAATAAATAGTTGAGTTGCTGTTTTCTGTGTAGAGCATTGATGGGTGACGTGACATAGATAGGCCTCTGTGAGAAGTCTTGATCTGAGGTTTCTCAGAGACAACTCTTAGTCTGAGGACATTGCCCACACTAAACTCCACCAAATAGTAAAGTTGGGGTGAGTTGTTCAGAGCAGGGTCGTCTGGCTCCTGTTTTGTTAACATTGGGAACGAGGCTTAGAACACAGCCCAGCTTGAGAGTAGCATTCAACAAATAATGGATGTGTGTGTGCCATGATGTTCTAGGCTTTGGGACTGCGTGACTGGACCATGGGACGTACTCACATATCAGACGCATATGTAGGGGGATAGCCAACAGACACATAATGTACTGTGTTAGGTGGTGATAAGTTCAATGAAGAAAAATAAAGGAAGATCAGGGACTGGAGAATAACAGTAGGTATTTTAAGGTATTCCTCCTCTAAAATATGTCCCGTATAGACTGTATTCTTAAAAAATGTCAGTATTGTAAAAGACCAAGAAGGATATGGAAATGTTCCAGATTAAATGAGGCTAAAGAGACATGCCAGCTAAATACAATACCTGACCCTAAACTAGATCTGATTTTGCACTGACAGAATTGGAATATGGACAGTAGATCAGATAAAGGTAGTTATAAGTAGTTATAACTTTACTGTGGTTATACAAGAGAATTTTTAAAAAATTTTTTGAGACAGAGTCTCACTATGTTGCCCTTGGTAGAGTGATGTGACATCACAGCTCACAGCAACCTCAAACTCTTGGGTTTAAGTGATTCTTTTGCCTCAGCCTCCCAGCTACTTGGGCTAAAAAAATAGCCCGCCACAATGCCTGGCTATTTTTTTTTTTTTTTTTGTGGAATTGTCATTGTTGTTTTAGCTGGCCCGGGCGAGGTTCGAACCTGCCAAGTTTGGTGTATGTGGCCAGTGCCGTAACTACTTATAGGCACCAAGCCTACAAGAGAATATTCTTGTGTTTAGAAAGATCCACTAAAGTAGCCGGCCACAGTGGGTCATGGCAGTAATCCAGCACTTTGGGAGGCTGAGGCAGGTGAATTGCTTGAGCTCAGGAGTTGGAGACCAACTTGAGTGAGAGTGAGACCCAGTCTTTTCTTAAAAAAAAAAAAATAGAAAAAGTAACCGGGCATTGTGGTGGGCGTCTATAGTCCCAGATGCTTGGGAGGCTGAAGCAAGAGGATCGCTTGAATCTGGGAGTTTGAGGTTGCTGTGAGCTGTGACATGATAGCACTCCAGCCTGGGGCAACAGAGCAAGACTCTGTCTCAAAACCCCACCCCAAAACACTAAAGTAATTAAAAGCATTTAATGGTAGAAGGCTATGATGTATGCGACTTATCCTGAAATTATTTAGGAAAGTTTTATTCATTTATTTATATACTTACATGATAATTATATGCACATGTATATATGAACACGTGGGGATGGAGAAGACTGAGGGAAAAAGTGATAAAACATGGTGGTTTTTTTCTCCAGCTTTCTACAATTTTGAAATTATTCTTATATTAAATGATTTTTAAAATCCTGTATAGTTCTACACTTTTTTTAATTTCAAAGTATTATGGGGGAACAAATATATTTGGTTCCATGGATCACTTTTCTAATGCTTGATTCATGGTTATAAGTGTGCCTGTTACCCAGATAGTGTTCATTGTACCCATTAGGTATGTTTTTTGTGCTTCCTTCTGAGCACAGGTGTGCTCTTCAGTTAGTTACAGTTTAGTAGTATGTGTGGTGTTTGTTTTTCCATTTTTTGTATGCTCCGTTTAGATTAAAGATCTCCAGTTCCATGCAAATTGTTTCAAAAGGTATTAAGTCATTCTTCTTCCTGGCTGAATAGTGTGCCATGGTAATTACATGTGTGTGTCTGTCTCATTTTGTTAATCCACTCGTGAATTGATTGGCACTTGGGTTGATTCTCCATCTTTGCAATTGTGAATTGTGCTGCAATAAACATTTTAGTACAAGTGTCTTTTTGATAAAATAATTTTTTTTTTGAAGTTTTTTGTCCAGGATTGGGCTTGAACCCCCCACCCTCAGTATATGGGGCCAGCGTCCTACTCCTTGAGCCACAGGTGCCGCCCCGATAAAATAATTTTTTTTCCTTTGGAGAAATACTCGGGAGTGGGATTGCTAGATCCAATAGTAGATCTGTTCTTTTAGTTCTTTGAGGTATCTCCACACCATTTTCCAGAGAGGCTGTCCTAACTTACAGTCCCACCAACAGTGTAGAAGTGTTCCTATCTCTGCCCATGCCAGCATCTATTATTTTTGGACTTTTTATGAAAGTAATCCTAACAGGGGTAAGGCGAGATCTCATTGTGGTTTTTAATTTGTATTTCCCTGATGATTTAGTAATGTTGAGCTTTTTTTTTGTATGTTTGTTGGCCATTTATCTAACTTCTTTTGAATAGTTTCTGTTCATGTCTTTTGCTTGGGATGACATTGTTTGATTACTTTTTGATGACATTGTTTGATTTTTTTTTTTCTTGCTGATTTGCTTGAGTTGTCTATAGATTCTGGTTATTATGCCTTCACTGGATATATAGCTTACGAGTATTTTTACCATTCTGTAGGTTGTCAGTTTGTTCAGTTGATTATTTCCTTTGCCGTGCAGAAGATATTTAATTTAATCAAGCCTCACCAGTCATTTATTTTTGTTGTTGCTGTGATTGCCATGAGTGCTTCTTCATAAATTCTTTGCGTAGACATCCAGAAGAGTTTATCCAACATTTTCTTCTAGAATTCTTTCAGTTTTATGCCTTATATTTAAGTCATTTATCCATCTTGAAATAGTTTTTGTTAGTGGTGACAGATAATGATTCTGTTTCATTCTTCTGCATGGGGAGGGGGCTAAATTTTGTTGAATGCCTTTGCTGCATCTATTGATCTTTATTTTTACTTCTGTTCATTGATGTATGTATGTTAAACCATCCATGCATCCCTGGAAGAAAGCCTACTTGGTCACAGTGGATTATTTTGTGGATGTGCTGTTGAGCTCAGTTTGTTAGTATTTTATTGATATTTGTATCTGTATTTATAAGAGACATTGGTCCATGGTTTTCTTTTTTTCTAGTGTCTTTCCTGACTTTGATATCAAGGTGATACTGGCTTCCTAGAAGCAGTTTGGGAGGATTTCCTCCTTTTTGATATTATGGAATGATTTCTGCAGTATGGGTGCCAACTCTTCGTAGGGCTGATAAAATTTGGCTGTGAATCCATATGGTCTGGAGCTTTTTTGCTGGAAGACTTTTTATTGCTGCTTCAATATCATTGCTCATTGTTAGTCTGTTCATGAGTTTTATTTCTTCCTGAGTCTTGGGAGGTTGTGTGATTTCAGGAATCTGTTTAATTCCTCTGTTTTCAAGTTTATGCGCACAGAGATTTTCGTAGTATTCACAGATGGTATTTTGTATTTCTGTGCTATCAGCTGTACTCTCTCCTTTTTCATTTCTGATTGAGCTTATTAGGGTCCTTTTCTTTTTTTCTGTTCCTGGTTAATTTAGCAAGAGGTCTATTGATTTTGTTTATTTTTTCAAAGAACCAACTTTTTGTTTTGCTGATCTTTTGTATTATCTTCTTGTTTTCAATTTTATTTAGTTCAACTCTGATATTGCGTATTTACTCTGCTGACTGTGGGTTTGATTTGCTCTTTCTTTTGTTGTTCCTTGAGATGTGTCATTAGGTTGCTAATCAGTGATCTTTCTTTCTTTTTCATGTAGACTTCTAAGGCTATAATTTTTTCCTCAGGACTACTTTGCTGAATCCCACAGATTTTGATAACTTGTATCCCCTTTGTCAGTCAGTTCAAGGAATCTTTTGATTTCCATATTAATTTCATCGTTGGCTCAATAGTTGTTCAGTAGAAGTTGTTTAAATTCCATGACTGTGTATAAAATTGGGTGTTTCTCCTGGTGTTGATTTTTAGTTTTATTCCACTGTGGCCTGCGAAGATATTTATTATGATTTCAATTTTTTTGAATTTGTCCAGCCATGATTTGTGGCCTAAAATATACTCAATCTTGGAGAATGTTCCATTTATTGATGAGAATGATGTATAATCAGTGGCCTCAGGGTAAAATGTTTTGTAAATCTCTGTTAGGACCATCTTTTCTAGAGGACCATTTAAGTCCAGTGTTTCTTGATTATTTCTGCTTAGATGATCTGTCCAGTTCTGCCAGTGGGGTGTCGAAGTACCCAGCAATTACGATGCTGTTGTTTATTTAATTCTTAGATCTAGAAGGGTTTGCTTTATGAATTGGGTCTCTCCTGCATTAGTCACATTAATATTTAAGATTGTTATGTCCTCTTGATGAATTTTTCCCTTTACCATTATATAATAACTATCTTTGTCTCTCTTTAACTATTGTTGACTTAAAGTCAATTTTATCTGATACAAGAATGGCTCCTTCCTTTCTTTTGGTTATCATTTACATGAAACATTTTTTTCCATCCCTTCACCTGATTCTGTAATAGTCCTATGGGTTAAATGTGTTCATGGAAACAGCAGACACTTGGTTTATATTTTTTGTTTTTGAGACAGATCATCAGGCTGTCATCCTAGGTAGAGTGCTATGGCATCACAGCTCACAGCAACCTCCAACTCTTGGGCTTAAGTGATTCTCTTGCCTCAGCCTCTCAAGTAGCTGGGACTATAGGTGCCCGCTACAATGCCTGGCTATTTTTTGGTTGTGGTTGTCATTGTTTGGTAGGGTTGGGCTGGATTCAAACCCACCAGCTCTGGTGTATGTGGCTGGTGCCTTAGCCACTTGAGCTGTAGATGCCAAGCAATATATGTATATTTTTTTGAGACAGAGTCTCAAGCTGTCACCCGGGGTAGAATGCTGTGGTATCACAGCTCACAGCAATACTCTTGGGCTTATGCGATTCTCTTGCTTTAGCCTCCTGAGTGTCTAGGATTACAGGTGCCTGTCACAATACCCGGCTATTTTTCTGTTGCAGTTGTGATTGTTGGTTTAGCTGGTCTGGTGGGATTCGAACCCGCCAGCCTCAGTGTATGTGGCTGGCACCATAAAGACTGAACTACAGGTGCTACCTTGTTTTGTATTTTTTATCCATTCAGTGAACCTATGTTGCTTGATTGAGGAATTTAAACTTTTCATGGTGACTGATAGGACTGATATGTGGGATGCTTTTCTGTTCATCTGGTTGGGTGATACTTGTTTTATCTCTTGTGCTGTTGTTTTATGTGAGTTCTGAGCTTCAGCCTTTGGGTGGCTTTACACTGGTGGGTGACCATTGTGCTGATCTATGTATAATGCATTTCTGAGTATTTCCTGCAGGGCACATCTGTCTGATACATTCAGTGTTTATCTGGAAAGGTCTTTATTTCTCCTTCGTTTATGAAACTTAGTTTTGCAAGGTACACAATTCTAGGCCAGCAGTTGTTCTGTTTCAGAAGACTGAAGGTGAGGGCCCAATTCCTCCTGGCTTGTAAGGTCTCCACTGAGAAGTCTGCATTTAGACCGGTAGGTTTTCCTTTATAAGTTACTTGGTGGTTTCTCCTTACGGCTTGTGGAAGTTCCTCCTTCGTGTTGTCTTTCCTCACTCTGATGACAATGTGTGTTGGGGTTTGCCTCTTTGTGATGAGTCTCCAAGATGTTTGTTGAACTTCTTGTATCTGGATGTTTAAATCTCTAGCAAGACCAGAGAAGTTTTCCTTGATTATTCCTTCAAATAAGTTTGAAAGCCCTTGTGCATTTTCTTTTTCTTCCTCAGGGATGTCTATGATTCTTACATTTGGGCTGTTTTATATAATTCCATAATTCTTATAGGCTTTGTTCATTCCTCTTAATTCTGTGTTCATTATTTTTGACTGAGTTATAATTCAAAAGAGTTGCCATCAATCTCTGATATTCTTCCTTCTGCCTGTTCTAGTCTGTTCTTAAAATTTTCCACTGTGTTTTATATTTTCTTAAGTGAATTTTTCATTTTCAGAAGTTCTTTTTGGTTTTTCTTTAACAGTCTATGTCTTTAGTGAATTTTTCATTCATTTCGTGAATTATTTTTCTAGTTTCTTTGAGATGGCTTTCCATTTTCTCTCAAATTTCATCAAATTTCCCTACATTCCATGGTAGGAATTCTCTGTCATTTCAGTATCTTCAGTTTGGTTGGTATCCATTACTAGAGAGATGATGCTCCCTTTTAGGGGTATCCTTTTGCTCTGACTTTTTATACTTCTGGAATTCTTTCACTGATTCCTTCTCATCAAGGAATAGTTGTTACTTCTTATTTTTGTATTTTCTTTTGTTTTAGATGGGGATTTTCCCCTTCACCTCACTTGTTCATGTGTATTTGTAGCATGTGTTGGGTAAGAACCTTTGGCTTTGTTTGTGAGTGCTTTGATGGCAATCTGGTTTCTGGGTGGAAGACTTGGTTGTAGATATCCTTAGTGTAATGTTTGTCTCAATTGTTAGTCTGTAGCAGTGGTGAGCTATGTTTGTGGGCAGATTCCTTGTCTTACTTTAGTGAGAGGAGATGAAGGTCTTTAAAATCCTTTCTTTTTCCCCAGCCCTGTGGACTTCTTGGCGATGTTCAATCTCTGAGATAAAAGGTGATGCTTGCAGGTGGGAATCAGTCTTACCCTGTAAGGTCAAGCCAGTAAATGCTCTGAAAAGGGCTGTGCAAAATGGCACCCCTGTTGGTAGGTGGAGCTCGCCATGAGGAGCAAGCTGTAGTGTTCTTAAGACCTGTGACCATCCATGTATACATGTAAGAGGTAAAGTCTCCATCTTTCTTTAAGGCTAACATAATGTTCCATGGTGTACATATACCACAATTTATTAATTCAATCATGGATCAATGGGCACTTGGGCTTTTCCCATGATTTAGCAATTATGAATAGGGCTGCAATAAACATTCTGGTACAAATATCTTTGTTATGATGTGATTTTTGGTCTTCTGGGTATATGCCTAGTAGAGGAATTATAGGATTGAATGACAGAACTACTTTACTTTTCTATGCCTTCAGAAAAGACACAGTTATAGGAGATACGTGTAGGAGATACATCTCCTTTTGACATTTACTTCTTTGTAATATGCACACAAATTACTGTTGATCATGATGTGATGTGAGAATTTTCTAATCACTTTGGGGGAGAAAAGCAGCAAAGTATAACATACTTGGTAAACTAATGTACCCCAGTTTCAAAACTGGCTTTAAAAGTATTATGTAAGCAATTACTAATCACAAAGATCAATAACAGAATTGGATTATCTGAGGAGATTGCTCTCAATTAATAAAAATAGCTGACATTTATTTAGTGCTTGCTAGTCATACCCTTCCATTTTATGTGGAAGGTAGTATAACTATTTGAGTTTTGTAAACTAGGAAACTAAGACACAGGAAGTGGGGGGAAGGTGATGAATTTGTCAAACTCCCCCAAGGAGTGAGTGGTGGAGCCAGCACTGACAGCCAGGCATTTGATCACACTGCTATGGTGCTTCTGAAATTACATGCTCTCATTATTTTTATACGATGCCCTACTATTTTCCAGGTGGACAAAAAAATTTAATTTTTCTTGGGAATGAAGTGGAAACAGACTCACAATGGTGTCCTAATGTTTCCTTAGTGGCATCTGTTGAAAAATTCAAATTTAGCAAATGGGGTTAAGATGGAGGGGTTGTCACTCTCCTCCAGATTTTGAACACTGGCAGAAAATGAGTTAAGGATTTCAATTGCTCTTAAATTGATATGATGGGGACTCCTTATTACAGCCAAAATTCTTGGCTATAAGAAAACTTGAATTAAAAAAAAAATAAGTGGGAGTGGTTTCTGTAATATTGAAATATAATATTGTCACATGAAAGCATTATGAAGCTGCTTTGTTTCTCATGGAAAACATTTTTGAAAATGCATCTGGTGGTGAAGAAAAATCTATATGGGAATTAATTCTTGTTGGGACATAGCTTGCAATAAGTAAATTCTGTATTGATCCTATCTATATAAACAAGTATAGGAACAAAGTAAATGATACAATTATAAATTTGGTCCCTGAAGTATAACATACTCTCAGTATTAACCTTGAAAAATATTCTTTTTGAAATTTTTTGTTAAAGTAATAAGATTATAATAATTTTGTTTTGTCTCTTATTTTTCTTTTTAGATTTTTCTTCAATGATTTATTTACAAAAGAGATAAATACATGCAATAAACTTGTTGGGATCTAACATAGCTTAGGACTTAACATAACTTAAAAAATATTCTTTTTGAAATTTTTTGTCAAAGTAATAAGATTATAATAATTTTGTTTTGTCTCTTATTTTTCTTTTTAGATTTTCCTTCAATGATTTATTTACAAAAGAGATAAATACATGCAATAAACTTGTAGCAGCCATGAAAGATGCCTCCTTTTTCCTTGCAGATGAAAAAAAAGAAATAAAAATTTAAAAATTAAGGTTTTGAAAAGAAATGGGTAATTTTTATTTATTTATTTTTTTTTAGAGACAGAGTCTCACTTTGTTGCCCTTGGTAGAGTGCTATGGCGTCACAACTCACAGCAACCTCCAGCTCTTGAGCTTAGGTGATTCTGTTGTCTCAGCCTCCTGAGTAACTGGGTCTACAGGCGCCCAGCACAACACCTGGCTATTTTTTTGTTGCAGTTTAGCCTGGGCCAGGTTCAAACCTGCCATCTTTTGTATATGGGGCTGGCGCCCTACCCACTGAGCCACAGGTGCCGCCCTAGATGGTAATTTTAAAGTAGTTTATAAAAATTTTCAACACCTGGCATAGAACCTTGCACATAGTAAATGTTTATTGAATAATGAAAGTTTTGGAAAGTTTTCCCAAAAGTTTAAAAGAATTAACAGCTAATGTTCAATTTTGCATCACTGAAATATGCATGATGAAGGAAAATATGAAAGATGAAAGCAACTCCATGAAATTTACTAGTAATTTGACTAATTTCCCAAAACATTAAATGGCAGACTTGAGGCCAGTGTCTGTATGAGCAATTTGCACAAATGTGCTATGATTTGAGGGTTGCACTTGATAGTGACATCTCAAATGACAGTTCCTAATGGATATTCACCAGCATTATCTCACTTTGACCTCTAGGGTTCTTATGAAGATTTTGCTATAATTTTCTCCACCTTAGAGACTCTAACAGATTCAACTTAATGCCCAAACCAGATTTGAAACTAAGACAATGATGCCACTATGTTTTGTTACCTCAGAGTTTTAATACATTCTCTCAATCCTTTCCCACACTGAGATCCGTTTCACCCTCTTATTTTTCAAATGAGGAAACAGTCCTTTCCATCTTCATTTAGGCCTCCTCCCACTCACATGCAGGAAAGTGCCCAGAGCTTCACGAAAGCAAACAGAATGAAATCACCTTCCACAATTTCTCCCACACCCTAAGCTACTTCTGCAGGGTCCTTTTGCTTTTACATATCATGGAAACCAGACTCTGAAATTTATTATGATCCTATCCAGTGACAACTGCTCTAAAGCTTGTGGGTTTCCTTTAATCTCTTTCACTAGAGTGGTGGGCCGAGGCCTTGTTACCCCATCCCGAGACTTCCACCTTGGCCCCGGGTCTCTGCAGGCCTGTAGCAGGTAGCAGGGACTGCCACCCCCAGCGGCCCAGGGGCACTGGGGCACCCTTACACTCAGCAATGTCTTATTGAACAAGTGAGGCAACTTACCTTCTCAGTTAACTGGAGAAGAGCTTACCAGTCTGGGGCCCTCAGTGCGTGGTGGTGTAAAATCACGGCAAATGTTTTCTTCTCTTCCCCCATACAGAGCACGTCATATATTCCCTCACTCCCCTGTACCACGAAAATGGGTGTCTGTGCCTTCAGCTGGAGGGGATTTTAATCCTTTAATAACTTTACCAGCTCTAGGAAGCAATATCTTTTTTATTTTTTATCTTTGGTTTATTCTACCTGAGAATAGGAAAAACAGGCAAAATTGCCCGCAAAATATATGTGCATAGTAAAAATTATGACAAGAACGCTCTCCAAGATAAATAAGACGGCTCTATTTCCTCTGAGAACCCAGGCCTTGTTGTCATACATTCCTAACTCTGGCTTCCTACTTTGAATGATTCATGAATCAATGGCTTAAACTGTAACTGATTTAACAAACTTAATGGCAAATTTCCCCTACAGAAACTCGATATGTTTGTTTAAAAATAAATTAAATTGCGAACCAAAGGATCCAGAAACTGTCCTGGAAAGAAAGCCATCTTTTACCAGTGAGATGTTTAGATAACTTGTTTATTTTAAAGCCTGTTCTATTTAAATTAAATTTGAATTTTCCTAGCTAGGAAATCTGCATTATTAACTGTCAGCTATGGATAATACAGAATAAGAAAATCACATGGAGTAAGTCAAGCCAAGACAGAAACATGAAGGATTATTTCTCTTCAATTTTTCTCTTTCGGAGTAATAGAATTTTGATATGAGTAGCAGCCATAAGAGATGGGTACAATAGTCTTCTGCCTTTCAGGCTGATCATTTCATTTTTAGTAAATAAGTTTTCTAAGCCTTTTCTAGTGTTTCCCCCAAAGAAATAATTGCAGTTACTCTCCTTCATGTTGTGATGGGAAATGACTTAAAGAGGATCAATGCTTATTTTAACTAAACCTGTTCCCAGACCCTCTAGTCAAGGAGATGGGTGGCTATGGTCTTATGGTCTTATGTCCAAAGCAGCTGAAACGCACATCCTATACTTAGTCCATGGTGTGAGTCATCTGTAACTAACCTTGAAGAATAATTTAAGGAGTTAGAAAATTTACCATTTGAGATTCCCTTATTTGTGAATTGTGGACAAGTGGAGTTTTTAAAAATCACCTGTATTAGAAATGAACCTTAAGGCCTAGTCATTCTGTGAAAGATTCTCACTATGAAATGGTTAAATTTCAAGAAGACAGATTTTTAAAATTTATGTAATCTCAAGCCATCTCCCAAATTTTAGCTCTTTTCTCTCTGCTCTCTGACTCTTATGTCTGCCTCTAGATCAACATGGATAACGCAAGTCTGCAAACACTTCAGGATCTTTGATTCATAGATGTTAAATATTCAATCAAATTATTTAAATCCAAATATCAATTAGAACCATAAGAACCAAACTAAGGCTTTTCTAAGACACCATCTCTGTCCAAATATTTAACACATTTAAATATTTAACTAGTATTAACATCTTCAGAGAAATTTAATGTAAGAATTATTCAAATAATCAATAGGCTAGATTAAATAGAGTAGAAACTAGTTTAAATTATATATTTTCTAAAAGTATTTTAAAGACTATAAAGTAAAGGTTGGGAAGGGTAAAAAAGAAAAACACTGGTAAGTTCTTTTTTATCTGTTTGGTATTGAAAGAATTCAAATGGGAAGTGAGTACTTTATTTCAAACTTTTAAAGGAAAATCCTAGGAAAGGTACCATAAAGAAAAAGTAAGGTTGTGTTTTCAGTAACCTTCAGTAAAGCTTTCAGACAAGATGAGGTTTGACTTGTTCTTCATAATTCATTAATTACAGGGACAGGCAGCCACACACCCAAGGCACATGAGGGTGTCAGCCACCTTTCACCACACTGTGGATGTCTGTGGCTTCTGTGTTAGTCCCTCTTACTAAATATTGCCCTCACCATACCTGACTACTCTCTCCAGGGTCCATCTGGTCAAATATTAAAAATACAAATCAGGGCTGGGCTCTGTGGCTCATGCTTGTAAACATAGCACTTCGGGAGGCTAAGGCAGGATTGCTTGAGGAGTTTTAGACCAACCTGAGCAAGAAGGAAACCCCATTGCTACAAAAAATAGAAAAGTTAGCCAAGTGTGGCAGAGCACACCGATAGTCCCAGTTACCAGGAGACTGAAGCAGGAGGACCACCTGAGCTCAGGAGTTTTAGTTTGCAGTTAGTTATAATCATGACATTGCACTTCAGCCTGGGCAAGAGAGTGAGAGCTTTAGAAAGAAAGAAGGGAAAAAGTAAGGGAGAGCGGGGGGGGGGGAGGGAGAGAGTGAGAGACAAGCCAGCTGTGATTTTCTTTTTTTTTTTTTGTTTGTTT
>CAUYPK010043459.1:0-55596 GCA_963574355.1 Loris lydekkerianus | reverse complement strand
AGCAATTTATATCCTCTTTCCAAAATAGTATGTTCTGCCTTTACAGTCTTCACTGGCAGTGCACTCTGATAGTATAGAAAATAACTCCCAAATAGTCCATAGAACTTTGTTACAATGTGCAAAAGTACTGTAGAAGCCAGAGTTTCTACAGTAAAATATTTTTTAAAAATTTATTTCCATCAATTTTAAGTGTTACTGAAGTTACGGGACAGTAAGGATTAGAGAATAAATTGTAAATCGACACCTGTGTTGAATTTTTCAATGTAAAAATTTGTTTTGAATTTTTGAATTTTGTTTTATCCTACCCAAGACACTTTTAAAAGCAAAAATTAAAGATTTTTCCATACTACCTGAAACATCAAAAACCTACTATACTGTGAGAAAACACTAAAAAGCAGCATTATTTAAATAGTGGTCAACTCACAAAAACATACATATGTTAACAACCATCACACCAACCTCAATATCACTCAGACAGGTCAGAGTCACCAGTTGATAATTCCACACCCTGCCAGTTGATTGAGAAAAGGCTTGGAGCAGCAGGTGTGCAGCCTGGGGCATCCAGATACTTCTCTTGTGGTGAAACAAGGGTGTTAAAACTGGAATCCAAGGTCCTAAGTAAAAGCAGCACACTAAACACCTAAATCATTTTTTTGGCACTGTCTTCATCCCTTTAAAACACAGATGGTACCAAGACTTCACAAAGAAATGATTAAAAATTCTATTTTACACCATTGCTAACACAGCTAATTTAGAAGAACTCTGAAGTGCAAAATTATTCAAGTTTTCCTTGTTAACAGCAATGTAGATTAAGGTAGGAGTCAACTTGTTTCCTAAAAACAAACACAGCCTATATGTCATCTAATGAAATTTAAAGGTCACCTATCAACACTATTTTAAAAGGCCTTGAAAGAAAAAAACAAAAGGCCATTGTCTGGAATATAAATAAATCATCCATGTAAAAGTTCTATTATCTATATATTAAGTTGACCTACTTTCAAATAACTGAAATAATTTAGCTCTTTAAATTACCATTTTAAGTAATAAAAGACAAAAACAACATGAATCTTCTGAAGTGTGCTCTTAAAAATGAACAAGATGGTGTGTGTATTTTATCACAATTAAAAATTTTTAAAAATACTGAAATCCATGAAAAAGGGTCTATAACTTTTTGATAATATATGATACTAAGAAAAACAGGCAACTAAGTAATCAGACTGCTTTTAATAAGAAAGTAAGTTATTACTCTTTTTGTATTCTGAAGTTTAAAGGCCCAGTTTCAAATCCCTAATCTCCAAACATAGTGGCAAAATAAAGATTCAGTACAACATTTAAATGAACCTGCCCCTCTCCACATTCAGACAGACCTGGGGGAGAGATTTGTTCAAGGAGTTATGAAAACACCAGGCCTTTGTAGGAGAATCACAGTTCTTAATTATTTTTTTAGTGTATCTACTTAATGGATTAATTTGATCATTTATTTGTAAACCAAAAGTTTAATTTCTCAAGTAGCAGGAAATCAGGAAAAGCCTCCTACCATCGTCTTTTTCATTCTGTCCCTTGGAATCATCCTAATTCCCCAGCAGAGCCTTACCATCTATCATTAAAGACATCAGGATATTACACAAAGCACAGATACATATGCCTGGTCTCTTCTTAGACTCATACTGGAATTATGGAAGTGGCATGGACATAAAACACCAGAGACACACTGACTGAGCCCCCGGACAGCTACAGAAGCAGGGGTGTTCTCTCCCCAGCGGGCTGTTCCTTCTGGAAGAGTTCTTTGATCCTGGCTAATCGGCCATAGAGCCTCTCTCTCAGGGGAGGAATGTGGTAGCTAGGGTCCAGAATGTTCGTTACTCTTCGCTCCCGCTCTTGCTTCCATAACTTGTACGGGTGGGGAGGAAAGAACAGTCGTCCTCTTTCTCTTCTAATCTGAAATGTAATTCCACTTACAGCCAGCATCCCCCACACGGCCAGGATAACAAAGTCTAAAAAAAGAGTAGAAAAGCACAGTTTGAACTCCAGTATCTTCAAAACTAATATACAATAACACAGCCCTTCACGGACTAAATCTGTACCTTACTTTTTAATAGAATTTCTGGTGAATTAGTCTGAACAGGTATGTGGGTCACTATGAAAGTTTTGAGACAGACTGTGTTATAAACCCTTATTTTACTTCTAAGAAGCACAGTCAACAGCATCTGTTCTGATCCACCCACGCACGTTTCAGTCTGCTTGGCTTACTGCTGTTGCTGGGAGGGCTTCATTTGTTTGTCCTTGTGGATTTTATGATTTGTGATTTTTGTGTATCTCAAAACTTTCATAATGAACCACATATAAATATTTTCTCACTTACAAACCAAGGCATCAATGGGGGAAGCTCCAGTCTTTTGAAGCTAGAAATTTTCTATTACGGGCACATGGAAAGTCCAAACAGGTTGTAAAAGAATTAGTGGTTTGGGCTCAAAGGAGTAGGGCGCTGGCCCCATATATCAGAGGTGGTAGGTTCAAACCCGCCCTTGGCCAAAAACTGAAAAACAAACAAACAAACAAAAAGAATTGGTGGTTTAGATCTTTGGATCCTTGGCATTCTAACATTATGGGACCAGTGCCTGCAAGCACTGTGGTGTGTTTTCCTGAAGGGGGTTGGAGGAAGAAGGTGGTACATTAGGTATCACTGTGCTTGCTTCCTTCCCATTCTGCTCTATGTAGGACCCTACTCTAAAATGCATGAAAAGATTCAACAAATCATACTGAGCCTCTAGTAAAAAACCTGGGGAAATATAATCTATTGTCTTGTACTTAAAACTTTCAAGATACACAAAGTCTCTACCATCAACCTCTTATCTAAATGGGAAGCTCTGCATAGTAATGGGAAAGATGTGCCCTATAAACTCATAATAATCACAAAGATACAACATATCTTAAATTCTAAGACGTGCTTTTCTATTCTCCATATTTTAATATTTCTGAAATCAACAAATCTTACAATCTTTGTGAGCATTTAATGTGGTCGTCATTTTTTTCTTCAAAAAGTCAACAGGAAATCTATTATTACAATTGAGGAATATACACTTACTAACTGAAAATCACTTTCATTTTTAATGAGCAAACTGCATGCTTAATTAAGGGAGGAAAACAAGGAAACAACTTAAAAATTAAGTCAGGCTACCATTCTTATCCCTCATTCCACCACTACTTGTAAGGTGTAACACATTTTCACTGTCAGCATTTTGCTTTCTTTTTGTTTTGTTTTTGAGACAGAGTCTCACTCTATGGTTCAGGTCTATTACAGTGCCATGCCCTCAGCCTAGCTCATGGCAACCTCACATTCCTGGGCTCCAGCGATCCTCCTGCCTCAGCATCCCCAGTAGCTGAGACTACAGGCACCCACCATGATGCCTGGTTAGTTTTTCTATTTTTTTAATAGAGACGGGTTCTCACTCTTGCTCTGGATGGTCTTGAACTCCTGAGCTCAAGGGATCCCCCTGCCTCATCCTCCTAGACTGCTGAGATTACAGGCATTAGCCACTATCCAGGCTGACCATCAGCATTTTTTTTTTCAACTGAGAACTGACAGGTAAACTTATATAATATGGGCTTAGAATTTTCTTAACAAAATTCCTTTAGTAGATTTTTAGAAGTATTAACTTCAACCACCTTACAATTTTAAATTCTTAGCTCAGATGATAAGTTAGCATTAACAAAGGGCTGTCACATCAGTGCATGGTGTGTTTCTGCATTAGTCCCAGATGTCTTTCTTTCAATCTAGTTACCAAGTGCTCTCATTAGCAGAGATAGGCCAAGATGCTCATTGGACCATCACTCTGGTTTTCAGATTTAAGAGTCTTACCATTGGTTTGAAAAGGCACATTAGTGAAAGCGCTGAGAGATTCCTCATTCAGTGCTCTCCTGAGTATATTCAAAGTGATATAAGAAAGGCTTGTGTACAAGTAACTGTGAACAGCCAAAACCACCGAATAGGAACCAATGACTCCGCAGGTCAGTATGTTCAGCTGTGGAAGAATAAAAACGTTTAGGCATCATCC
This sequence comes from Loris lydekkerianus, assembly GCA_963574355.1. NCBI lineage: Eukaryota > Metazoa > Chordata > Mammalia > Primates > Lorisidae > Loris > Loris lydekkerianus. The sequence continues at coordinate 51,541 of CAUYPK010043459.1, read as the reverse complement.
CTAGAAGAATGAGAGGAATCTCTAACTCTCACCATTGGCCTCAATCACAGGGAGTCACTTCTGCTCTCTCAGGGCACATGAACACATGAAAAGAGCCCAGACCAAGCATTAGAACTGATTAAAAAGTACCAGTTTTCTTCTTTTTTTCTGGAGACCAAGTCTCATTCTGTTGTCTTGGGTAGAATGCCCTGACATCATAGCTCACAGCAACCTCTCAGACTCCTGGGGCTCAAGAGATCCTTCTTGCCTCAGGCTCCTGAATAGCTGGGGCTACAGGTGCCCACCACAACATCTGGCTAGTTTTCTATTTTTAGTAGAGATGGGGTCTCCATCTCGCTCAGGCTGGTCTTGAACTCCTGAGCTCAAGCAATACACCGCCCTTGGCCTCCCAGAGAGCTAGGATTATAGGCATGAGCCACAGCACCTGGCCATCAGTTATCTTTCAATAACCTGAAAACAACCTTCAACATGATGAGTTCTGAAAACACCATGTAGCTTATCCAAACACTATAAAAGTATCTTCCATGTGAAAGAACTTCAACAATAAAATCTAACTAGAAGAAGAAGCGGTCTTTAGGAGAGACAGCTGAAAATAATGACCCACCAGGTTGTTAGACTACCTCCTCTGCTCTCACTATTAAAAGCGTATCAACAGTGATGCTCCATTTGATGAAAAAAAATCAGTGTGTGATAATCATAAACAGAACTTCCATTATGTTCATAGTAACAAGGCTACTGAGAAGCAGTCACTGGATACAGATAATCATACAGCCCTCCCCCGTGAATAAAACGTGCAAGATGATGTAACAAGTGATCAGCTGAAAAGCACAGACAACAGAATGAAGAAATCTCACTTTTGATGAAACACTTACTATTCTTAGGCAGCCCACGAAAACTATTGGGATGAGGATGGCTACACCAGAGAAAGTCACCCAAAACACTCTGTCATCATGAAAAACCTTTAGGTTTCCTGAAAAAGGAAAGAGAAACTAAGAGTAAACAGCACGTTCACCAAATTTTAATTTCATTTCCTCAATAGGAGCACACAGACATATACACATCGGAGGTTTAAAGTCACCTGCAAGGAACACGCTGGCAACTAGATACGAATTCTGATTGTCTTCATTTAACCATCGATACACTGTTCTCTGAAGGATGTGTTTTAGAAGGTGGAGCGGGGCTGGGCAGGGAAATCAAGCAGGGAAATGTTCTGCACTGAATAACAGGATAACTCAGAAAGAGGCTGGAATAGCCCAAGCTCTTTTGTTCAGTAGCTCTGTGACCCTGGGCCTTGGTTTCCTGATTCATAAAATGGTAAGATTGAGTTATATTGTCTCTCTGAGCTCTAAATCATCCCTTCTAGCTCTAAATTTCTATCATTTCATGATTTTGTACTATATGATAAAAAAAAATACAAGTAGAAGGCATTCAGAGTGAAGTTATGAGCCCAATATAAGCAGCAAACCCATCTAACACCTTTTTACCTTTTACCTGGCAAGCCACTGCACACGCTTAAAGGTGACTTCCTCAGGGATCAGGAAAGACAGGGACTAATCACTTGTCTGCTCCTGCCAAACCCTTTTCCTGCTACTGGACTCTAAAACACAGCATACCTTAGGGCAATTCTGAATGTACATCTGAGAACTCCTCTTTGTAAGTTTAGAAAGCCAGGGCATCTGAGTGGCGCCTGTGGCTCAGTGAGTAAGGCACTGGCCCCATATACCGAGGATGGTGGGTTCAAACCCAGCCCCGGCCAAACTGCAACAACAAAAAAAATAGCCTGGCACTGTGGTGGGTGCCTATAATCCCAGCTACTTGGGAGGCTGAGGCAAGAGCTGGAGGTCGCTGTGAGCTGTGATGCCATTGTACTCTACAGAGAACGACAAAGTGAAATCTGTCTCTAAAAAAAAAAGAAAGCCAGAGCATCAGCCTAACCATTGTCCTTCCATCTGTGAATGGCCCCATCTCAAGATACACATGTTCTGGTCGAAGTGGGAATCTCTAGGCAAGATGAGACTCAGGGACCCCACATTCTCTAAAAGTCAAATGCTATATGCTGTAATAAGGTGAATTTATGGATCATATTCTCTAGTTTAACTATAATAATCTTTAAAAAGTACTTAATGTACTTTTTACTAACTTTTTACTAAACTTTTTTTACTAACTTTTTACTAAAATGTAGCTTAAAAAATTTTTTTTTTGAGACAGAGTCTCAGTCTGTCACCCTGGGTAGAGTGCCACGGTGTCATCTTAGCTCACAGCAACCTCCAACTCTCGGGCTCAAGGGATCCTCTTGCTTCAGACTCCCCAGTAGCTGTGACTACATATGCGTGTGCCTCAAACTCCTGAGCTCTAGAGATCCTTCTTGCCTCAGTCTCCCAAGTAGCTGGGACTACAGGTGCCCACCACAACATCTGGCTAGTTTTCTATTTTTAGTAGAGATGGGGTCTCCCTCCTCTTCAGGCTGGTCTGGAATCCCAAGCTCAAGCAATCCACCCACCTTGGCCTCACAGAGTGCTCGAGTTACAGGTGTGAGCCACTAAACCTGGCCTTAAAAAAAAATTTTTTTTTTTTTTTTGCTTTCAAAAAATCTAAGGATTAAAAATAGTGGTTAGATGTGTGCTTGTAAAGTATGGACACTTTCAGAGCATAAATACTTTGCTGCCAATGTAAGGTAAAAGAAATGGTAATCTAATCAGATCTGAGAGGTCAGCCAAATAATTTTCAAATTTTAATGCTTAAAAATATGGGTTTGGGTGACGCCCATAGCTCAGTGGGTAGGGCACCAACCACATACACTGAGGCTGGCAGATTCAAACCCAGCCCAGGCCAGCTAAAAAAACAATGATCACTGAAACAAACAAACAAAAAAATAGCCTGGCGTTATGGCACGTGCCTGTAGTCCCAGCTACTCGGGAGACTGAGGCAAGAGAATCACTTGAACACAAGAGTTTGAGTTTGCTGTGAGCTATGATGCCAAGACACTCTACCCAGGGTGACAGCTTGAGACTCTATCTCAAAAAAAAAAAGGTTTGCACCCACTAGCATTAAGAAGATGATCACTCTGTCCTTGAGCAATGAGAAACTTCATAACATATATAAAGAGTATATGCTACAATCATTCTTAACAATAGGAGTAGTTGGTCAAAAAGTATCCAACTGATATAGGATACTTTCATAAAGAAGAAAATTAAAAGACATTTCTTTATATATTATCTCACTCCTCACTTCTATCCTATGAGACAGTTTTACAGATGATGAAACAAAGGTTCAGTACTTTATCCTAGGTTAGAAGCTATGAAGGGCAATAGTGACAGACACAGAATGCACATGCAGGCTTTTTTCCTGGCTTCATTAATTTATGTTTATTCTACTCAGCAAAAACACATTAACTGTTAGAAACCCTAACTTACCCCAACCCTAACCCTCCATGCTCTAAGCTAGTGGTCCCCAACCTTTTTGGCACCAGGGATTGGTTTCATAGTACAATTTTTCCATAGTTGTGGGGGAAGGGTTTTGATATTGAGACTGCGAGCAATAGATTTACTTTATTTGTTTATTATTTTTTTTTGAGACAGAGTCTTATTATGTCACCCTGGGTAGAGTGCCGTGGCATCACAGCTCACAGCAACCTCCAACTCTTGGGCTTGAGTGATTCTCTTGCTTCAGCCTCCTGGGTAGCTGGGACTACAGTGCCCGCGGCAACGTCTGGCTACTTTTTGGTTGCAGTTGTCATTGTTGTTTAGCAGGCCTGGGCTGGGCTCAAACCTGCCAGCCTCAGTGTATGTGGCCGGCACCCTACTCACTGGGCTACAGGTGCCAAGCCATGAGCAAGTGATTTATTATGGTCTCTGTGCAGTCAGACGTCTCAGCTAATGATAATCGGCATTGGCAGCTGCTCCCCAGTGCTGACATCATCACATCAGCTCCATCTCAGATCATCGAGATCATCAGGCATTAGCTTCTCACAAGCAGTGCACAACCTAGATCCCTCGCCTGTGCAGTTTACAGTGGGGTTCACACCTGTAAGAATCCACTGCTGCTGCTCTGACAGGAGGCAGGGCCAGGCAGTGATGCAAGCAATGGGGGGTGGCTGCAAATACAGATGGTGCTTTTTTTTTTTTTTTTTTAATTAATATTAAATCATAGCTGTGTACATTAATGCGATCATGGGGCACCATACACTGGTTTTATAAACAGCTTGATGGTGCATCTTACAGATGGCGCTTTGTGAGCCAGTGCTCACCTCCTACTGTGCAGCCAGGTTCCTAACAGGCTGCAGACCCAAACTTGCCTGCAGCCTGGGGGTTAATACAACTCTAAGCATTAACTAAAAAGAGGGAAGCCCTTAACTCGATTTGGCACATCCAGGGTGGAGCTTTTAGTCTACCTCTTCCACAACACCCTTCCTGTGAATCTGTCATTTAGCCAACTCTAAACAGCACCACTTTTCATCAGACTGAAAGGCTGCTGCAAGGAGGCCAGGAGGAATATGCTCGGCTAGAGGTTTGCTAAAGTCAGAACAAAGGTGCAGTAAACACACAGGTTATCAATTCCCTCAGGTACCCGTAGCTCAGTGGTTAGGGTGCCGGCCACATGCCCCAGGGCTAGTGGGTTTCTAACCTGGCCCGGGCCTGCTAAACAACAATGACAACTATAACAAAAAAAATAACTGGGCATTATGGTGGGTGCCTTCAGTCCCAGCTACTTGGGAGGCTGAGGCAAGAGAATCGCTTAAAGCCCAAGAGTTGGAGGTTGCTGTGAGCTGTGATGCCATGCACTCTACCAAGGGCACTCTACTCTGTCTGTGAGTAATTGATTTTTTTTTTCTTTTTTTTTTTTTTTTTAAGCAGGAACTCAACTTTATTGCATCAAGCAGCCGCTTATATAGAGTGTGGGGAAGGGGCGGGGAAAGAAGGCGGGGGATGAGGTGTGTGACAGGGTTGGGCCAATGGCATGGTACCATGTTGGCTGTATCTAGGTAGAGGCAGTTTCAGGCCAGGCCTTGCTGAGTCATTGCTACACGGAAGTAGCTGGATGGATCTACTTCTAGTCAGGCTCTGGAAGTTGCACTAGGCCTCAGGCACATGGCAGGGCCCAACAATTCCCTCTTTTGTTTTTTGTATGGCAGATTAACATAGCCCCTATCTTAGGTTGCCTGCTCTTGCAGTTTCAGTCTTACCCGTCATGGGGATACAAACATCAATGGTTTGGTCCCTGTCTTAGGTTGACTGAATGTGAGTAATTGATTTATTATGGTCTCTGTGCAGGAGACTCTGTCTCTAAATTAATTAATTAATTAATCAATTTAATTAAATAAAAAGAAACAAAAGCACTCTTGGAGGCTGAGGCAGGTACATTTCCTGAGCTGGGCTCAGGAGTTCAAGACCAGCCTGAGCAAGAGCCAGACCCTATCTCTAAAAATAGCCATGTGTTGTGATGGCGCCTATAGTCCCAGCTACTGGGGAGACTGAGGCAAGAGAATCACTGGAGCCCAAGAGTTTGAAGCTGCTGTGAGCTGTGACGCCATGGTACTCTACCAAGGGTGACAAAGTGGGACTCTGTCTCAAAAAAATAAAATAAAATAAAAACAAACAAAAAATTCCAAACATCTTTAGAGAGCCAAAGTATACATGAATTGCACTTTGTTATATCCTCCTGAAGAGCAGAAAGAGCTTCAGGAGACAGCTGTTCTTATACTAACATTTCACAGAGAGGAAACAACCAAATACAGTATCTTAGAATGCAGATACTTGGGGTCTTTTTGCTTTTTGATAACAATCAGGAAATGTAAGCTATCATATAAGGCCAGAAAAGTTAACTTACAAGTTAACCAGATTTTAAAAACTGATAGCAATTGAATCACTTCAAAAAACAACAACATACTCAGCCCTACTAAGAAGCTAAACTATAGCTTTCACATGAAGGCTATAACCCAACTATAGCACAAGACTATGGGGAAAGGACCAAGGAAGGGGAAAAGAGGGGGGGAGGTTTGGGTGGAGGGAGGATAATGGGTGGGGCCACATCTATGGTGCATATTTTTATCTATAATTAAAAAAAAGAAAGAAAGAAAGCAAGAAGTAGGGTTAAGGCCTAAAACTTTACAAATATGGATAAAGTAATGGTAATAATCAAAATAAATGAATAAATAAATAAATAAATGCCATGGTAAAACAACTAGAAGAAACTATAAGGGTTAAACACTGCAACATTGATCTGGCAATGATTTTTTTTTTTTAATATGACTCCAACAACAAAATTAGACAAGTGGAATTAGTTACATCAAGCCAAAAGCTTCTGCCCAGCAAAGGGAGCAATCAACAGAGCAAAGAGGTAACCTTTGGATTGGAACATAATATCTGCAAACAGTAAGTGTGATAAAGGGTCAATATCCAAAATATATAAGGAATTTGGAAAACTCAACAGCAAAAAGATAAATAACTTGATTTAAAAATTGGAAAATGATATGAATAGACTTTTCTCAAAGACCTACAAAAGGCCAATAGGTCCATAAAAAAAATGCTGGACATCACTAATCATGAGGAAAATATAAATCAAAACATATCAGTCCACACCTCTTAGAATGGCTATTCTTAAAAGACAGTAAGTGCTGGGAAGGATGTAGACAAGAGGGAATCCTTGCACATGCTTGGTGGGAATGTAAATTAATATTATACAACCATTATGGGAAATGGTATGGAGGGTCTTCAAAAATTGAAAATAAAACCACCAGGAAAACCAGCAATCCTGCTTCTAAAAATATATTCAAAGGAAATGAAATCAGTATCTGTAAGAAATGTCTGCATTCCCATGTTCATTTCAGCATTTTCATGATATTCATGTATCTTCAGGTGAATAAGTATAGAAAATGTGATATACAATGAGATATTTTTCAGCCCTAAGAAAGAAGGAAATTCTGTCATTTGTGACAATGTAGATGAACCTAAAGGACATTCCGCCAAGTGAAATAAGCCAGGTACAGAAAGAGAAATACTACATGGTCTCACTTCTGTGTGGAATCTAAAAAACAGTTAACTCACATAAGCAAAGTAGAATGTTGGTTGCCACAGTCTGGGAGGTGGGAGAAAGGGAGACATGTTGGTCATAAGGTACAAAGTTTCAGTTATGCAGGATAAATAAGTTCTAAAGATCTAATGTACGGCTCAGTGATTATAATTAATAATACTTTATTATATACTTGAAATTTGCTAGAATATTCTCTCCACAAAAGATGGTAACTATATAAGATAAGTTAATTAGCTTGATTGCAGTAATCATTTCTTAATGTAAACATTTATCAAAACATCATATTGCATACCTTACATATATGCAGTTTTTACTTTTCGGTTACACTTCAATAAAGCTGGAGAAAAAAATGAAAATATGTAGCACCATTTATGCAGTTTTCTTGCCCCCAAATTAAATTTAATCTGTCCCCTAAATTTACAGTTATCACAAAAATTCTGGGAGTACAGCAACAGCCCTGTGAAGACACAATCAACCAAATTCTTAATGTGGAAAATTATGTGAGGCAAATGACCCAGATACATACACAAATAAATAACATGAAAAATGAGGAAGAAAGAGAAAATATAGTAACTTAAAAGAAATTTAAGTGAAATACAAAAGAAATGCAAACATGTCTGGATCCTAATTTAACAAAATAACTGTAAAAATATATTTTTGAGAAATTTGAATGTAAGCTGAGCATTAAATAATGTTTAAAAATATTGTTGATTTTGTTAGATGTGCCAATGGCATTGAGGTTGTCTTTAAAAAGAAATCATTATCTTTTAGATTGACATACAAAAATATTTATGGGTGAAAAATAGGGATCTGAATTAAAATACTTCAGTAAAAAACTGAAAAAATAAATGAAACAATATTGACAAAATACTGATTATTATTGAAGGATAATAGATACAGAAAGGTCAATAATTCTATTCTTTGTATACATTTATTACATCTCAAAATGTACATAATAAAATTTATAATACAAATAAATAAATAAAAATGGGAGCAGGGAACTGCTTCATAGACTATGCCTTCTTGGAAGTGCATGGGTCCATATCCTTTTCCTTTATATTTTTAAGGATGAAAGTGTGTTGCTGTTTTTAATTTTTGTTTTTTTAATTGAAAGATAAATGTGTATGTATTTACCAAGTATAACATGATATTTTGAAGTCTATACACATTGCAGAATGATTAAATCTAGCTAATTAGCAAAGGAATTACCTCAATTTTTAAAGAACCCAAGATCACTCATTTAGAAGTTTAAATTTTTCTTGTGTCGGTCTCTCTTTTACTGACTTCCTGGTTTTCACATCTCAGAGTTTGCTTGATGGACACCAGGCTAAATTTCAGGATATACCAGCTTCTGAATACTGAGAGTTGAAATAATCCTATGGGCTACTGACTTATATGTCCTTACTATTAATTGGCTTTTTGAAGTATGTTTATCTTGACATTCACACAATCCTATCTGATATCTTTTCATCCTGACTCTGAGGACAGGACCAGGCACATAATTAGTGGGGTCCAGTGGAAAAGGAAAATATGTAAGTCCCCTTGTTAAAAAGCTGTAAGATTTCCAGATCATGACAGAGGAGCTTTAATCAAGTGTGGATCCCTTTTGAGTATGGGGTGTGGTGTGACTGCACAGGATGCAAACCCATGAAGCCAGCTCTGACAGTAGCAACCGATTCTAGCTTGATGGCTTTGCAGAATATGTAGATCATTCAATTCTGCATACCATGGGGGTATAGGGGGACGGTAAATGAGTGAATGAAGTAGGTTCTTGATAAACATTTTAATTAATGAATTAAAACCTTAGTGAAACATTTGTTTCTGACATTTGTACATATACTAGTAACACATCCAAGAATTAGAAAAGTTTATTTTAATAGTTGACCCTGCCATGTGGTAGTAGAGAATCTGTATAGTTGGGATAAAGTTCCCTCGGTGATTCCATCTACCTGACCAGAGGTCCTTATCCACAAACATAAATGTGCTGCTTGATGATGTTTAAAATATTTACCTACCAGGCTCCAGGCCATTGACTTTAATAGAAAGACCAGTTCCTCCCACCTTTCTACTAGAGCTCATCGTTCTAGGTTCATTTAACTTTCTGTCCCACAGGCGAGTATGATCAGTGACCTTATTTGCTAATCAATATGGCCCAGTCAATATTGTAAACTCAGACGAAATACCTGAGCAACTCATCTGCCCTTAGGGAGAGAGACTAGAGAGAGAGAGAGAGAAAGATGATAAAAGGTGAGAACATACTGGGAGAATTTCACCTCCCTATACCAGATGCAATGATTGCAAATACAAAGAAGACACAGATCTTGTCCTCAGGGAACTTTTCATTCGTAGAAACAGACCTATAAACAAATAGTTGCCAACGTTGCATAGGTGCCAGGGTATACCACTCTACTTCACTTCCCCACATCGCCACCTTTTCCTTCCTGCTCTTGCCTTTACCACCTGTCTCACGCTCACTCCTCTATCCTTACCATTCAAATAAAACAGAAATCCTTCGTACAAATCTGCTAGGGAAGTCTGTTCTAGCCAGGTGGAAAAGGAAGCTAGAAGCCAGAGAAGCAAGAAACAATTATGGCAAGGAAATGGGTTAATGCAGACTTGCTTCCGGAAGAGAACAGCAGAGTTCTGCTCACCCCATTGTGGGACTAGACAGGGAAAAGCCTCAAGCTGTCCCCACACATCTTTCAGCTCGCTGCCTCCTTGGATGGGAAGATTTTTTTAAAGCCCCAGCTCACCCTCAAGGACCAGACTGTCCAGCTTTGTGCTGTTGTGGATACCGAATAAAGCAAAGGGGATACTTGTGAAGCTCTCAAGGCTTCCAAAGAAAAGCACTCAGAAAGCCAAGGTATTCTCAGATCACTCTTCAGAGACAAGCTCAAAATATACCAGGCGGTGCCTGGGGCTCAAAGAATAGGGTGCCGGCCCCATATATCGGAGGTGGTGGGTTCAAAACTGGCCCCAGCCAAAAACTGCAAAAAATAAATTAATAAATAAACAAACAAACAAATAAATAAAATAAATAACACTAACTTTGCATTTGAAAATGATATTATTTTAAATTACCATTTAAAATTTTCTTTTTTCACTGATGGACCATTTTATATCAAAGATTTCTCATTAGTGTTTTCTCCTGTATAACTGTTTTCTAGGTACTAAAGACATTTCTTGAGAAAGAAGCAATAGAAGTAACTTAAAGGACAAGGATTTTAAATTGTTGCCTAAATCCTAGATGCCATTTGTTATTTCCTTCTTAGCCAGGCTTTTAATTACAGGCTCACTTGTGTTGCTGGAATGTCCTTGGAAAGAAAACCATTCATTTCCCAAAGTAGGGAGAGCCACTGCCTTCTGAGCAACAGTTCTGCAGAGTGCTAACATCACTCAATTAGATGATGTCTCTGGAAGTTAAGACCTAAGTATTGTCTTTCAGGCTCACTGTCCACACCAATGGTGGAAAATGAAAATAAGAATATGGAGGAAAAGAGAAATACAATATAAAATATAGGCTAGAAAAAAATACATGTGGGCTAGGAATTTGGGGCAACTGTACAGAATCTCTTTCTATAACTGACTCTACGTAATCCCACATAATCAAATTGAAACAACACTCTGAATTAAGGTAAAAAGACAGCATTATTCTTTCTTCTTTGGCTGAATACCTGGTAAAGTAGAGATGTCATGATTATTGGTAAATTGGTTCTCCCTAGACTAGCAAATTGAACTATTCCAAGATAGGGTGATTTCTGAATTATCCTGACTGCTTACCCACACTAATCATGAATATTTATGAAATCTGAACCTCACTTTGTGCTCTGTAAATACAGCTTGAATTATTCAGATTGTTTGTCTATACTGTAATAAATGGAAAATTCTCCTTGTAACTTATTAAAAATAAGGCACTATAATGTTTTGGGTAAAAGGACAAACTAAAACAAAGGCATTTGTCTCCCTTATTATGGACCTCATTAGCCATGCTTGTATCTGTGAAATGATTTGTTTATGTTAAACATATATTTCAAGTGTGATGGTTCAACAGTGTTTAACCTATGGCTATGCTTCAGATTAGTTAAGCCCTTAAAACATTCCAGTGATTGTGTAATTCAATCAGATAGCCTAGCAGGAGATTAATTGGAAACATATGTGTCACAGTGGCATCATAAGCCCCTGCCACAAAAGCAGAGGAAAGGATTTGCTTTGTGCTGCTCCTAAAATGCCTACCCAGAGCCACTGTCAGTGCCTGTGGAGCAGCAAACATGGGGCCATAGGCAGAAACCCCAGATATGTTTTAATTGAACACATAAAAAATTAGACTTAGTAACGCATTATTTCATAATCCAACAACAAGAAGCTAAGACTAAGTGATTTGTGTTACTTTATTCCAATCTATGCATAGTGTGGCAAAGTCTTTGACTAACTTCATTTCATTCGTTATCTTCTTATAATGTTAATAATGAAAAAAAAAAGGTTTTGTTACTCCTTGTTTTACTTAAAGTTACAGTTTCCAAAAACCCAGGCTTGATATTAAGTGAGGACTTACTGTATGTAATGTTTTTAAAGAGTAATATATATATATATATATATTTTTTTTTTTTTTTTTCATTTTAGTAGAATACCTGCAAAATGATTTTAGCACCCAAGTGAAATAAACATGTTTTATTTCACAGGTGTTACACACTTCTATAGGCAGCTGAATAGTAGTTAATTTGGTACAAATTATTTTGTTTCAGGTTGTAGTATGCAATGAAGTAAATTGTTTATGTGGGTCCAGACGTAGTGGCTCAGGCATGTAAGCCTAGCACTCTGGGAGGCCAAGGTAGTTCAGAAGTTCAAGACCAACCCTAGCAAGAGTGCGACCTTCTCTCTACTAAAAACAGAAAAAAACAGCCAGGTGCTGTGGTGGGTGCCCATAGTCCCAGGTACTCAGGAGGCAGGAGGATCACTTGAACCCAAGAAGTTAAGGTTGCAGTGAGCTAGGCTGATGCCATAGCACTCTACCCTGGGCAACAGAATGAGACTCTATCTCCAAAAAAAAAAAAAAAGAAAATGTTTCAGTGGTGTATGTAGATTGCCGCCCACTTGTGTTGCTTGTGGACTGGATTGCAATTTAAGACTATATGAAGAATATACCAAGTGGATTAATAATATCAGGCTCCCACAGCACCATGATACTGAAAGTCTAGGACTTAATTCTTAAATAAACAGAGACTAGTGCTAAGTTTAAGCAAAGGAGATGGTATATCACATTCAAAAGCTATGTGCTATACATGCTTTGTCTTGCTATATTTGTTGTCATTTATATATGGTAGTTGTGTTATAATTATTTACAGTCATGCCTCACTGAATGACAAGGATATGTTTCAAGAAATGCATCCTTAGGTGGTTTTATCATTAGAGTGTCATGGTGCCATAACCTACTGTTACCTCAAACTTCTGGGTTTGAGTGATTTTCTTGCCCTAGCATCCTGGGTAGCTGAGACTGCAGGTGCCCACCATGATGCCCAGCTAGTATACATACACACACACACACACACACACACACACAGGTGGTTTTATCATTATGCAGAAAAAGAGTGCACTTATGCAAACCTAGATGATACAGCCGTCCACATACCTAGGCCAGGTGGTATAACCTATTGCTCCTAGTTTTCATATTTTGAGTATTCAATTATTTGTAGTATTTCCTAATTAACTTTTTAATATTAGTAGCATCTATATGATGCCTGTTGTTTTATTCCTTGTATTTGTATTATAATTTGTATATCTTCTCTTTTTTTCTTGGTCAGTCTCTCTAAAAGTTTATTAACTTTATTATTTTTGTTTTTTCAATTTCCTTTATTTCTGCTGTTATTATTTCTTTACTTCTGTTTGTCATTGGCTTTAATTTTCTATTTTCTCAACATGTTGCAGAGGAAGTAATTGTATATTTACTTAGTAATTTAGATCACTTTCACCAGAGATAGTAAAAATGCCTGGTCAAACATAGTACACTTATTTAGGTTTGCAAAGATATCAAAGGATAATCTTTAGGACAAAGAGTCATTAGCTTTAAAACACATTATGTATCTTGTAATAAAAATTGAACATTGATTAAAAAAAAAAAAAAAGAAAAGAAAAAGGCAGGGACCTGATCCAGCAAACAACTTTGAAGGAGGCAGAAATATAGGACAACCTGACATGATCTGAAGTTTTACAAACTCAGCTGGGTCTGCCTGAAATGAATAGAAGAAGATTGGGGTCAGACACTTAAGTTCATGAACTCATTCTAGAAAAACTGCTACAGACCTTATTGCTGCATATCACTGAAGTCTCCTTCAAAGTGCTTCCCCCAGGAAGCTATGCACTGACTCCACACATACCCTTCAAAGCAGTTTTGGAGCTCTTTTTCTGGAATGACTATCAGAGCTGTTATCCTACAAGGTCAGACAATTAAGCTCCCAAACTTTCCACTCTGCACTTATGTTGGCAGTACTGTACAAACAACTCAGTAAGGTTCCATAACCTCAGTATGTCAGGGTCTCACGGCTGTGTTTGCATTGATGTGTGGTGGTGTCTTGCTGAGTGGCATTCGTTATTATTGTTGCCTGTTTTGGTTATATGTGCCCTACAGTGATAACTCTGATGGACATTCCATAAAAAGAGTTCCAAAATTGCTTTGAAGGGTAGACTATGGACTGGTGCCATTGCATAGCTTCCAAAGGGGAGTACTTCAAAGGTGACCCTAGTGATATTCAGCAAGGAGGTATGTGACTCTTTTTTCTAGGATGAATTTGCTAACTGAATTGTCAGACCTTGCTATATTTCAATTCTATTGCTGCAGGAAAACAGATGATGGAACCAAAGAACTTCTTTTGCTGATGTGATTGCAAATGTCCTCAAGCCCTGGCACATTAAAAAGCTCTGGAAAGGCTATGATTGGGAGAAGATATACAGAAAAGGCCACCTATTTTCAATAGGTCCTTGAGTGTCCAAGCTCAGAAAGCAAAAAAACAAATAGACAAAATATAGCAAGCCATTCTATTAGAGTTGGAGAAATGCAGAGAGAAGTCTGAGTTTGGGATAGCAGGAAATATAAGTCTGTGATAAATTTGACATCAAGAATTGTTCCCTAAATAGTCTTTTTTTCTTGAAAGAAAGCAGTAGAAACTCAAAGATTATAGGAAAGCCCTCTGCTCCTAGACTTACCTCCCAGAACCCCTTCAGACTCTTCTACCTGATGGCTAGTCTATAAACAAAAAGCATTTCCAAATGGATAGCAAAAAATAAATATATTTTAAAAATCACAAAGATAAGAACTCTATTACCAAAAAACCTTCCTTATAAACTCTTCTACTGGCAAAGCAATTTCCACTGTCTTTGTCAGTATGGAAATCAATCTATAGCATAGTTTGTTATATTAAGAAAGAATAAATGTGCATTGCCAAAAAATCTTTAGTTTCAAGCCTCAGGAAAATAAAAACTACTGGTCTTTTTTTTTAAACATTCAATATTTTATTGATGACTCAGAATTATCATTATCAATTATTGTAACTTCAATCAAGGGGAAAAGGAATATTTACTCATTGAATGCCTACAGTATTCTAGGCAATTTATAGCTATCATTGGGTTTAGTCTTCATAATAGCTCTTGGAGGTAGGTACTGTCATCCCCATTATATAAAGGAAGAATTTTAATTGCAAAGAAGCTGTATGATTCCAAAGCCTATAAGATATGTGCTATACCAGGTAGCCACATAATAAAACTCTCAGAATAAATAACATATGTAGGGCTATTTGCTCCTATATTTTCTTGTGAGTTAATATGAGGGTACATATGATTAGGTTACATTATTTGCATTTGTAAGGTTAAGTCCAAAGTCTGGCACACTTGTTTACCCCTATGCTTTTTGAGACTGTGTTTCTCGTAGTGCTTTGCTGTACATTTGTATGGCAGATTTTATTTGTTATCTAGTCAACAGCCATTCTTCCCTATAGCCCATCCACCAACTCTGTTCCTTGCTATGAGAATCTGTTTATTCAGTTCTCTGGTAGCCTTGTAATGTAAGGGAGGCTAGACCTCTCCCAGTCCAGGGATCTTGACTGGTACCAATTATAATCATTTCTAAAATGACTATTCTTTATGAAGAAATTCAGGACTCATAATTCACCTCCCACGTCAGATTGATAGAAGCTACATTTATTTTATTGCATGGTATATTATAACCACCCCATGCTCACATTTTTTTTTTTTTTGCAGTTTTTGGCTGGGGTTGGGCTTGAACCTGCGATCTCCAGTATATGGGGCCAGCGCCCTACTCCTTTGAGCCATAGGCACCGCCCATCCCATGCTCACATTTTTATCAGATGTAATTTTTAATAAGCTGTTTGATGAGGTAGACATTTTAGCTTATGACCTTAAGATCAGAAAGTATTATAATTTTAAATCAATTTAAATGATTCCACAAAAAGTTATTTTTTATCAAATCTTAAAAATTTTTACTTAAAAACCAGCAATCACACCTATGGTGCATATTGCAAGGGTACATGTAGAATCAATTAAGTATAGAGTATAAATTTCGTAACATAATAATTAAGTAAATGAAGTGAGGGATGTATTAACCAGTATGATGTAAGTATTCCAAATTGTATATGAAATCAGCACATTGTACCCCATAAGTGCATTAATGTATACAAGATCTACCGCTTTATGATTTAGTAAAAAAAATAAATAAAAAACAGCAATAAAATCTATGTTCCATTAGATTTTAAATTATGAATTGACTTACTTGAGAAATGAGTGTTTTCTGATTTAAAACGTGGTCTTGAAAATAGCAATTTTTATGGTTCTTTTAAAGGCAGCTTTCTAAAAGATGACTCCTATTTTGCAGTTCTTTGTGGTGAGTGTAGACCCTCTAGATATTTAAAAATAAATAGTTGGTTCAGGCATAAATTATACAAATCACTAAATCTGGATGCAAAGTAGATGTGAATCAGATAAGAAAATTCACCACAGGTTGAATAACCTCTTCAGAGAAATCTTGTGGATTTGAGTGGGCTGAGGAGCCCATGTGGGGAAACAGCATCCCTCATGGGGCAGGCAAAGACATGGAAAGACACGGAAAGACACAGTTGCAGAAGAGAGAGACCCTATGTGTGCCCTGTATCCAAGACAGGTGCAAAGACTTACTCATCATTATGAGCCTTCAACTCTGCTCACAGACGTCCTGCAGAGACCAGAAACACACTTCTGACAAATTCCCAACAGTTTATTTGTCAGATATTTTATTCAAATTGCTTCCTTCTCCTTGCAGAGTACGCAAAAGAACAGCAATATCCCGTCCCCTCTGTACCTCCTAACTGCTGTTTCAAGAGATAACGAGCAAATTTAGATCTTCATTACAGTGTTAGTTTGTACAGCAGGCCCTATTTATTTTTCTCTACCTTGCTATTGTAATCACCAGGAGTAGAAGACTGACTCTAGATAGAAGTATTT
This sequence comes from Loris lydekkerianus, assembly GCA_963574355.1. Taxonomy (NCBI): domain Eukaryota; kingdom Metazoa; phylum Chordata; class Mammalia; order Primates; family Lorisidae; genus Loris; species Loris lydekkerianus. The sequence goes on along the minus strand of CAUYPK010043459.1, from coordinate 35,029 downwards.
ATTTGGGGCCAGTGTAGCAAAAATGCTCATCTGTTGAAGTGGTGGGTGCCACGTAGTATCATTCTGTAGGGACAGTGGTACTGAAAAGCTCATTATGTCTCAACCACATGGAGTGTCTATTATCATCCGTACTCAGATGGCATCTCAAAGAAGGATATCCTTAATTGTAATCTTTTCTCCTTCAATGTTTTTCTTTCCTTTTGGACCTAGTATCTCACTTTGAAATGTCTCCTTTCTGGAACCTCAGCATAGATCTCAGTGGTTTAATACACCATATGCATTTAATATATATTCTAACAGAAATATTAAAGCATGAGAAAGTATAGAGAAAAAAAGACTTTGAATCACTCAGGCTTGATTTCAATCTCAAAACAACCATTGGTAAGTGTTTTTTTGAAAGCATTCTAAAATAATAGTAAACATATTAATCTAAATCTTAATAGTAGTTTATAGGTTACAGTAAAGTTTCAAATTATACAGCATTAGAAAACCTCTTTTTAGAAAAAAAGCAGTAAAATTTCTACAATTCTTGAAAATTAAATGGAGTTCTATAATTTAAGGGGAGACTGTGGAACATTTAGGGAATAGAGTTCCACCATAAGTACTTTTATGGTTCCATGTTGCCATGTCACAAGATGACCCACTCTCCCTTTTTTCTGATCAGCCTTTTATTGAAGATTTCTTGGTTTTTTCATCTGGCTTCTTCACTTCTTGAAATATACAAAGCCTGACAATTAAGTTTGTGAACTTGCCACCATGCGCTTGTGCTGACAGCACTGTATAAAAACTCCGTTGCAAGAATGTTGGAGCCTGAATTAGAGCAACAAAACATTAAATTTCTTATTAAACTTGGCAGAAGTGGAAGTGAAATCAGAGACACGTTAGTCCTTGTTTATGGGGATAATTCTATGAAGAAAATAGCAATGTAAAAATGGAGTAAACATTTTTCTGAGATGAGAGAAAGTGTCACTGATGAACAGTGGTCAGGGCAGCCACTAACAAGTAGAACTGATGAAAACATTGCAAAAATCCATTGAATTGTATGTCAAAATTTTCAGTTGACTGTGAGAAACATAGAAGACCAGATAAACATCCATAGAGAGATAGGAAAATCTTAATTGAAATTTTTGGCCTGAGAAAGGTGTGACTCTTGAACCATGGCAATGTAGCAACTTACATGGCACTGTCAGAAGGAGTTTTTAGCCACTGTACAAATAACTGTATTGGAACACCCTCCCTTCTCACCTGATCCGGTCTCTAATAACTTTTTCTTTATCTAAAGATAAGAGAAATATTAAAAAGACGACATATTGATAACATTCAGGACATCAAGGGTAAAATGACAATAGTTCAGATGGCTATCCAGAACAAGAGTTCCAAAATTACTTTGAAGGATGGACTAGGTGCTGGCATCATGGAATAACTTCCCAAGGGCAATGCTTCAAAAGTAACCACAAGGATATTCAGCCATGAGATATGTAGCATTTTTTCTAGAATGAGTTTGTGAATTTAATTGTCAGACCTCATACACATTCTCAATTTCTTTATGGTCTTGACAGCCAAATCTATATGCCCAATCTTATCCTCTGTCACTAACACGAACATTTACTAAACACCTTAAGCATGGACCAAATAATAGAGATGAAAAGTAGAATGAATGAGGATCACTCATTCAAAAAAAACAAACAAACAACAACAACAAAAAAAAAAAAACAAAGAAAGAAATAAAATGCCAGCAGAAAATTTTTCTGACTTAAAGAAAGATCTGAGAAGTCATATTGTTAGGGTCTTCTGATGCCAAACAGGAAGAGCTGAAGAAAGACCACAACTAGACCTATCAAATGTCAGAACTGCAGGGATGAAAATAACTCTTTAAATCTTCCAGAAAGATAAAAAGTCAATAGAGGAATAAAAATAAAATTAATATAAAATATTTTATCAATAATACTTAAGGGTGGGGAAAAAAGAGCAGTAACTTAAAATTTCTCTGGAGAAAAAATAATGTTTTTGAACCTAAGCAGAAAAATGGCCACTAGAAATTTTCACTATCTAATACCTAAAACCTGACTATGTTACATTAAATGGCAAAAGAAACTTTGCAGATGAGATTAAGGTTATAAATCTTGAGATGCAGTGGTTATTATGGAATATCCATATGGATATTACCTTTTGGAAAGATCCTTTCCTGGCTTAGTTAGGAGATGTGATAATAGGTTAGAGAGACGAGACAAGAGCATTTGACCTGCCATTACTGGCTTGAACTTGGAGGGAGGGGGCCATTAACCCAGGGGGCAGTGGCCTTGGGAAACATGGGACAGTCCTTAGTCCACACCCAGCAGGAAAATAGGAACCACCATCTTCTAAGCACAGGGAACAAGCTGAATGAGCAGGAAACAAACAGATTCTCCCCTAGAGACACCAGCAAAGAACCAGCCTTGTTGCTACCTTGATTTTAGCTGATGAGAATTGCATTGGATTTCTGATCTACAGAACTGTAATATGACAAATTTGTGTTGTTTTAGGCTACTAAGTTTGATCATTTGTTATGGTCACAAATGAATCTAAATTTTATATTCAGAGTTTTATTTAGTGTGAAGGACAAAGCATTTTTAGACATATACAGACTCAAAATATTTACCTTCTAATTGCTCTTTCTGAAACACTAATTTGATAGTACTCCACGAAAAAGTATAAGAACAATATATAAGACTTGGTAAACAGTGGCACTAACATTGTCAGCAGATATAAAAAATTAAATCTTAGGATGGTGATAGCTGTACATCAAACTTGGAAAGCGATAATCAATCCACATGAAAACATTGACAATGATTTCCACGAAAATATTGGGGCAAATGGAAGATAAATAACAACTGAAAGATTTTAGTAATATGAAGAAATCACGTGATTTTTTTCTTAACAACAACAACAAAAAACACCAAGAGGATTTTAAGAAAGAATAGCAAGAATAGAAAATTCCATAGAAAATGTCATAGTATATATTAGATAACTCAAAATATACAACAATATTGAACAATTTCCACTTGTGCAAGCAAATCCACTTAACTTTCTTGATGGCATTCTTAACTTGAGAGTAGTCAGAGGACATTGATGGTGATTTTGTAGAGAAATCATATCTCACCACTTGGCTTTGAAGTAAAAACTATTTAATATAATCTTTATAATAGAAATGTCCTTGATTGACTTTCAACTTCTAGAATGAGCTATAGACCAGGCACAGAAGACTTCATTACGTTATATGATGAAATTTAAATGTGTATTTTGAAAATATAAAGTAAACATATATTTGACAAAATTAAGATGGTGGGGATGTAGATAGGAAAAGAGAAAAGATGGGGTGCCTTGGTAAAATTGGATAGAACAGGTTCAGGAAACACTAGTGAATATATAAAAATAATAGAAATGGAGTAGAGAAATAATTAAAGACAGAAATAATACAGATTTAAGTAATTGCATCTGCAAAGTGAGACCAGTAATGGGGGAGGTGAAAATAAGTGTTACCATTTGTTAACAATCATTTTATTTATTTATTACTTTTATTTTAGCTAGTGTGTTTAGCATCTAGATATCTTTAAAGCTTCTTATTCATAACTGAAATTCAGATTAAAAGCATCTCTTATGTGACGCCCAGAGTAAATTCCAGAGTAAATATCCTGGCCTCTTTTCTCTCTTGGCACCAAACACTATTATAATTGAAGTTACCACTTGCTAAAAATATTTATTTCCATAAATCTTCCTTATAAACTGGAAATTTCTGAAAGATGGGATTTTAAAGATGATTAGCTCGTATAGTGGCACCTAATAGCTCTCCTTTTTTTCTTTCAAATTAATCATTTAATCAATCAGTCTGTCAGAAGTCAATCAAAGGAGCAAACTCCATGTGAAGTCCCAACGCTCACATCAACTGCCAAACTAGACACTCAAAAGAATATGTAATAGATAAAATAATAAATCCAGAGATTGCTTTTCATTCAGTAGTTTTCTTCTTAACCCCCAAATCTTAGCCTTACAAGGTACCTCCAGGATATAGGGTCAACTCACTTATATTTTGTTTCCTGACTACAGTTTCTTTCACGTCTAGATGTGTGTGTCATAATTTTTAAATGACCCCAAGTATTCAAAATCAACACTGGTATTTTCTACTATGTAAAAATCCGTTTTAAATAATAGATAAAGACAACTTCATTTATAGTCCTACTAATAAACTTTCTAGGGGTATTTTGGTCAAAAGGAGACTATTTTGTTATGAAATTGTCCCCAGACTATATTCAGTTGGTGCCTCTGTATTCGAAGAATAAATTAGAGGATGACTATGAAAACATGGTTGTTCACCTAATGTGCTATGTATTTTCTACTTCCTGGAAAGTTAATAGGTGTAGTTTTTAAGCACAATGTCAAGCCACATAACAAAGAGTAAATGAACAATGAAGCCTTCCTCACATGTCTTTGTAACACCTCAAATATTAGGTGCAGTAGAGAAAGAAGCATATTTTTTTTTCTTTCTAGGTCCAAACAGATCAAAAGAATTCTTGAGAATAAGAAGGGTAACCCCCTAGATGCTGTACTTTTGAACCTTCCATTCAACTAATTATCATTTAGGGATTGAAGTATAACCCCGACAGATGATGCTGACGTGATGTTACATGAGGTGCCACTTCTTATGAAGGTCTTCTCTAAGTGGAATCTGCCTCTTAGCATTTGATGGAGACTCTTTTTATTTATTTAAAAATTTTTACATCATCTGACGATGAAGCCAAATCATGTTTTTAACTCCACTTTCCAGAACATCATTGATTTAATGAAGATGCACTTGCAAGTGGTCAATAGCACAGCTGAAATGTCACTTACTTGTTAGCTTTAGGCCATTGGTTGAAGTCCAAGTTGACAATTTCAGCTTGTTAAGTCCCTGTGGATAGACGTCCACAACATGAACCTATTGTACATAATCTTGTAATTTTGGCAGGCTGTGCCTTGGAAAAGCCTGAAAAGGTTATTGGCACAGAATCCATTACTCTGAACAAAAGGCCAGGGGGTGAATGAGGAGGAAGTGAAACTCCATAAGAGCAGCATAAAAAGCATAAGGAATTTGGACCCTCTCTCCCACGATCGTGATTTTCTTTTCAATATTGACAACTTTTGATTTAAAAGAAGGAAGAAAACTACTTTAATTTCTAATTTTCTACCATAAATGTTAACTAAGAAATGAGTATGAGGAAATATGATGTCTACATAACTAAAAGTATATGCATGTTAATAACACTTGTCAACAAAATAATGAAAAAAATCACACAAAGCCACACAAACAAGCTGAGTTACAGACATTAAGGAGTTATTAATTTGGCTGCAAATACAAACATAAAGTCAAAAAAGTATAAAAATAAGTTTATTTGAATAAAATTTATATAGATGATTGATAAATTTATGCAGAATTTTGAAAAATGAGGAAAAGAGTACTATTTTTTATTTTAAAAATCCTAGAGTCTTCTTAAAATGGAGAACTGAAAAGAAATATCTTTTGTTCTTTAGCAAAATATCTAACACAGAACGCATCTCTTTCTAGTTAATGACTAAGTCCAGGTCAGTGGTTTAGTGCTAGACACCATTATTGACTTTGATTATGAGAAACAGTCAGCTATTATCTATTGCCAGAGAAACTGCTAACATATAACTTCATTTCACACCTTGCACCTATAATTCACTGAGAGGCATAAGGAAAACAACACTGAAGCCCAGTTGTGAACCAACTTACCTACAATCACAAGATCTCTACATGTGACCTTGGGAAAATCACTCAAACTCACCAAGTTGCAGTATTTTTAGCATAATATGTAAGTTTTGCACAACATAATGGAGCAGGCTGATGTTACTATTCCCTAAAAAGTGGAGCACTTCATGGGAGCTTATGTCAGTTCTCCTGAGCCTGGAAGAAAGACCTCCTTTCCTACATGTGTTCTCGCTTCTCCTGCTTCCCTCTCTGACGAACCTGGTCAGCTCTCCAGACACTGATTTGCCTGCAGAGAGATCAAACAGGTGACCCAAGGAATGGAAAACCAAGCTCTCTTGTCACCTTGCAGACCTAGAACACTAAGAAACAAGTATAATCTCTCTATCAAGGGTAGGTTTTAGGCCCCTTGTATCAGTATTTTTCCATCCATTTATCATTTTTTTAATAGAGGAGATAAAACAAAAAACAGGGGTTGGTTAACAAATTTACTGCTCTCTTTTCCTTTTCTGTGAAGGTACAGATTCTGCTTTTTTTAAGTTCGTCCACCTTTTCCTCTTTGGCAGAGGTCGCTCCAAGATAACAGCTCAAAACCACACTTCCTGCTCAGGTCTTCCTAGGCCTCTCCCAATAGAGTGAGCTGTTCTCTGCTCTCTGAGCCCATCTCTGAAGGAAAAATGCAGGTTCCCCACCACATGACATAAAAACTGTGCTGGTCTGGAGTGCTCAGCAAAAATTGTCACAAAGTAGATTAAGCAAGCACCAAGATAATTACTGGGACCAGAAAAAGTGCCCAGCAGTTTCTTGTCTAAACCGCTGCTCAGACTGGCCCTGTCTGCTTTAGAACCTCTTTACCTTTCCCATGGTGTCCTTTAGCTAAGTGTAACACTAAAATCCCCTCCTAGTGGAAAACTGTAAATATCATTAGCATAGCTTGTGTTGTATGATGAGGCATGGTTGGTTTCACTGTGAACAGGTAATAACACCATGTAAAAGCTCTGCATCGCTCATTAGGAAGGGATTTGAGACACCACCACAAGGTGGACAAATGCGGCTCTTGCCTGCAACAAAGCTCCTGGAGAAGAAATTCTTGCGCTCCCCAGGAATGAGTGCCATTGTAAGTAGCATGTGTCAACTCACCTAACTCACATGCTGGACTCACCCGAGGCATGCTTCGTTTTCTTGGCTTCCTCTCGGTTTGGGAGGTAGTTTTTTTATATTGTCCCAGGAGTTTCCTAAAATACCTTTCAAACGTCTAGCTATCCCCTGTGAATAGTTTATTATTATTATTATTATTATTGTTATTATTATTACTGACAAAGTCTCACTCTGTTGCTCAGGCTACATGCCCTGGCATCAGCCTTGCTCACAGCAACCTCAAACTCCTAGATTCAAGAGATCCTCCTGCCTCAGCCTTCCAAGCATTTAGGACCACAGATGCCACAAGAGTGGGTTAATTTTTCTATTTTTAGTAGAGGCTGGGGTCTTGCTTTTTCTTAGGCTGCTCTCCAAATCCTAAGCTCAAGCAATTCTCCCACTTTGGCCTCTCAGAATTCTAGGATTACAGGAATGAGCTACAGTGCCCCATTGTTTATTATTTATTTTGCTGTCTCCAAACCTTTAAAGACATAGTACAAAACAGTGATCTCAAAAAAACAATTCAAATATACAGTTGCCCCTGCCTTATCCTTGGGGGATGCACTCCAAGACTTGTAGTGGTTACCTAAGATCCGAGATAGTACCAAACCCTACTATGATTTTCCTAAATGTATACACCTAGGATAAAGTCTAGTTTAGAAATCAGACATAGTAGAAGATTAATAAAAATAATAATAAAATAAAACAATCATTGTAATCACTGGAATGAAAGATATGAAAGATATGTGAGTGTGGTCTTGCTCCCACTCAAAGTATTTTATTATATTGTACTTACCTATTTTCAGACTGCAGTTGACCTTGGGTGACTGAAATAGAAAGAAAAACCAAGGTTTGGGGGGAACTACTGTATAGATTTGTATATACATGGACACACAATAAAATGTGGTTATGAAAGACAGGGCGGGAGTGGGGAAGAAGTAGGGAAATGTGGGTGAGAGGGAGCAGGGTAGGTCTAGAGATCTAATATAGGACATGAGGACCTAAAATTGTACTGTATTTGTGATTCCTGCCAAATTTATAGATTTTAGCTTCTCTTGCCAAGGGAAAAAAAAAAAAAAAGAAAGAAAAAACAGAGTAATTATGTGGATGACTAATATGTTGATTTGCTCCACTGTAGTAACCTTTTTACTATCTGTATGTTTTATATAACTTTCTGTTGTATACCCTAAATTCGTGCAATATAATTTATTTTTAAAAACACGTTCATTATTCTGGGAAGTCTGGGTAGCCTTGATTCAATTAGTTGAAAAGCCTTGGGTAGAAAATCGAAGTTTCAGATTCCATCTGAGAGTTTCCAAGCCACCTGTCCAGATAGCCAGCCATGCAGATTTCAGATGTGCCTAGCTGGCCCCCTGTTGTGTGAATCAATTCTTTGCAAGAAGTCTCTTTACAGGTCTATGCCAGTGGTTCTATTTCTTTGGTGGAACCTTCAAGGATATAAGTATTGTCTATTGATTTTGAAAAATTTTATTATATCAGAATGTTACTCACGTTGATATCAATCTACTAATTCCTCAGGGAATTTCCCACTCTCAAATAAAAGACTGGCCTTTTCCACTCCTCCCTCCATCCCATGGAGGAAGCTGTTTAGTAAATCTTGTCGTTAACAGAACCCTTAGAAGCCTTTATCAAAAACCCTTTGCTGGGCGCGCGCGCGCGCGCGCGTGTGTGTGTGTGTGTGTGTGTGTGTGTGTGTACATGCGCATGTGTGCCCATGTATGTATAAATATACTTTTCTCTTCTCCTTCCTTATTGAATAGAAGATAGTAACGATAGGTTTGATAGTTTCTATCTGAGAAAATCCTGCCTGGGTAGGTTAGTCATTCTATAATGTATAGTTATGTCACAAAATCACATGGTAATGCCACAAATGTATTCAATTTTCATTTGTCAGTAAATAAATAAATAAATTGCTTTTACTAAAGGATAAAGAAGCCTAAGAATTTTCAGAAGTCATAATAGTTTAGAAATAAGCTCCTGTTACATTAGTCTCTTAATTTTCACCATCCTTTGAGTTGTTATGAAGAAGTTTTTCTTTTTAATGTCCACTCATGCTTCGTATTTCTGTGGCAGATTTCAGAAAACCTGCTTTTTTGAGGTCGAGTTATTTCTCTAGCATTATGTTGACATTCCCAGATGACTATATAAGTGATATTTGTGGTTTTAGAAACTTTTAGGAGAGGACTTCTTAATGCATTTCGATCTGACTGCAAAATTCCAAGCAGAGCTAAATATCAAGGTGCGTCAGGCTCAGATACCTTTCCTAGGACAGTGTTCTCGTTGCTACACAGCACTGGCTTAGAACCCAAAGATTCTCTTAAAATCCAATGCAAGTATAATTACCAGATAGGAGTAAACATTTTACTCCAAACAAAAATAAACATATCACAACATGGTTTGGCTGATTTTAATTATTGTTATTTAGAGCCTACAGACTTTTATTTAGCCCATTTTCACTGTCATCGAGCAGACACTATAATTATTACATTTCTGTCTTGCTCATTTTCCTTTACTTTGTAAATAAGTTTTCTTTTTACTATAGAAGGTCATTCAATATTTATTAAACATGTTAATATTTGAAGTGACTCATCACTTCACATATTCTAATGGGATAATCTTGTCAAACTTGTTGAATATTACAATGATTTATCATGTTTGATAGTGCCTGAAAACAATAAAATCTAGGAATCCAATTGTTGAAATGGTAAAAACCACAGAGAAGAACCCATTAAGCGTAAATTGGACAGCCTGTATAACCTAGTTCCTGCTTAATTGGACAGAAGTTGTTTGGATTTATACAACTTCATATTTTCCTCTCCATAAGAGAAATTCCACTGTACCATTTTCCTAGTTAGAGACTTTATTGCTATCATCTGCAGAAACTCCCTAATCTTATTCTAAGAAATATTCTGCACTGGAACCTATGACATCACGAATAACAAATAGAACTAGAGGTTTTGAGATTATAAATGGTGAGACAGCAATAGATTAAACCCGGTCTGAGGCATTTTTTAAGAGCCGATTTTCCCAAAGTCTTCAGCATGCTCTGATGTGCATGTGAATAGCAGGAGAGGGGTAGGATTGGCAGGTTTCTTCCCATTGTCTAACTACAGCTCACCATTACTAGCAGAGATTGTTGTGCGAGGAACATTTTGAGAGGAAATGATCTGTAGGAATCAAATATATCCTGTTTCTTATGGTGTTCAAGTTCTTTCCCTTCTGCCTCAAAATTCACTTCACTTCCTTACAGATTCTCCACTAGCACCAAATGGTCCAACTCATGATGCCTCAAGTCTGGTTCATACGTTGCTGATTCATAGTCTTTCTAAGTGTCTATACCTAAAAGCCTTCTCTTATTTTCTCTACTTACCAAATTGTAAGCATTTTTTAGGCCCCACTCATTTTCTGAATTTCTCTAGTGATTATGTTATTTATGACATCTTTCGTTTTCAACATACTTTGTTAAAACTTACGTTTAACTTGCTTATGTTAAGATAAGAACAGGGACTATATGTTTTATGTATTTTTTTCAAGCTGTGAATTTGATGCGATATATTATGAATGTAGCCATTATTTCATTTGTTCATGGGTGATTAAATAAACATTGGAGTGAATAAGTGGTGTAGATAGTGCTCACAGCTGGGAAGAAGGAAACTCATTCATTCTCTAGTGGTAACGGGCAAATCTGAGAGCCCCAAACATGCTTCTTAGTTGGAATTATTTAGATTTGCTTTCTACTCAGAAGGCAACTGCCTATTCTTCAATAATTTGCTAAAAATATTTCTTCTCTATTTGTTAGAGTCTAGAAAATATTAATAGGAGATAAGAAAAGAGGAATTTAGGGGGATACTAAGGAGGAGGTAAACCCCAAACCACAAGTTTCAAAAACACCCCTACTGCCATATATTCTGTAATTCACACTGGGTTGCAAATGGTCTTGATTCTTCTCTGTTCCCATGAAATGCTCCCCAAAACAGGAAGTCTATCAATACAATAAATCAAGATAGACATGGGAAGCATTTGTGAATTCTATCTATATAATTGAAAGTAGTAATGTAAATAAGAAGACTAAATTCATCTCTGTGAAAAGATAACTTGAACTGTGAATTTGTAAAAATATATAATAGTACAAATGGGTGTAGAAGGAAGCAATGAGTGGTGTCAGGAGCTGAATGTTATGGAAACATCTCTTTGATTTTATCTAGCTTGGTGACCTTGGGCAAGCAGGCAGGTCAGTGAGGCCCAGCTTCCTTTGTGTTCTCTAAAACCTTTTCTGATGCTATATTCTATTACTTCATAGATAAAAGAACTTGTTGCTTCTATATATTGGAGGTTATACTCATTTACATTTTCAAAAGTGATGAGGCTATTATTAAAAGACAAAGGGAAATTTAATCTTTACAATATGACTGTAGCACCCCATAAATAGCAGATAAAGTGGGCACTTGGTATAATAGGTTACCCTTCTTACCACCTCCATGCCATATTTATGTATGGTAACTCAACAGTGGGTTTGTACATATCTGATCAGATACAGAACAGGCGACAACATCAAATTTTATAATCTGCCCAGAGATTTTTGATATCACCGGCCATGTTGCTACCTCCATTTATACATTAATCGTTATTAGTGCTGTTCTGAATCATAACATTCTTAAACATTTACATTGATACAAATGAATCATGGCTCTATTTTAAAATAAACCTTTCATATGTGTTTTTAAAAATCAGCCTGTAGTGTGATCTCAAAGATCAAGGCAAAACCTCACAGTCCCCCCTAGTGATCAAAGTTTGATGACCTCCAAATAACAGAAAACACAATAAGTGGACTTTAGATCACAAGAACAAAAAAATGCCCAGAAGCTACACAAGTCACTGCTGGTGTTCTTTACTTAGGATCCTTTTTATGACAGAAGAATAAAGCACAAGCTGTCAAGAGGCAGCAACTTCCAATTTCTTGGTCTGAAGCCTCAGTCTGAGTAACCAAACAAATAGGTTATGTAGATACTCAGGAGAAAAGATATGAAACCACAGAGGGTGGGGCAAGCCTTAAGGAATGAGATTTGAAGAACAAAATTAAACAACAGGTCAGAAGCAGAAATTCAAACTTTGAATTAGTAATCATGGAGCTTGCACAGTTCAGTCGCATTGAAAAATTTCATAGTCCATGAAAAAGGATTTCTTTCACAATTACTTATTTCAATGATGTAGATGGCATATTTTTATAGATAAACAGATTTATGAGTTCTGAGGGATGTTCTTTGTTCTCATACTTCAAAAAAAGTTTTTACCTTATTTCTGGAATAATATAACCACTACAGAGCATTCGTTAAAATGCCTCCATCACTTATACGTATATCAGACTATTTTGTAATTTTTTTAAAAAATCATTATTTCAGAATATACAGTTAGAATTATTGATTTTTCTTTTACCCTGCACCACTTAGACTTCAATTTATCTTGGCCTAAAACAAGTAATGCAAACAAAGAAATTCTTATTGTTTTGGAGAAAGTAGTTTTATAAAAATCACTTTAAAATTGCTATTAGCAAACAAGCAAACCGTATGATTCTTATCTTTTCGTGAAGGTATGTTTCTTTAGCAAAACCTGTTTACACTCCTTGCACTTGGTTTCAGTTATAAGTTTGTCATTAAGTAATCATTACCACCACCATGTAGGCTAAAAGATTTCAGAATGTTGAAGGCCAAGAAACATAAAACCTAGGGAGAATTCTAACATGATCTGAATGTGGTTTCTCCCTTCTGGTTCATCTGGCAATTCTGAAATTGTTACCTCCCTCAAGTGAGCTCATAGAATATCTTTCTATGATTCATAAACATTCAACATTATATACAGAATACATTAGAGAAGCTTATTATGGAGACTGGTATATTTGTCCCTCTATTCTCCTAACATACCCTCAAAGCCAATAAACTTGCTCATTATTTTCCAGTTCTTGGGTAATAGCTCATGGATGAACTATCTGCAGAGAACCTCCCTGTCCTGGTAGATTGTGAATGTCTTGAGGGCAGGTCTCTATGCCTTGCTCACTTTAGTATTCCTTAGATACCTGGTTTATATACTTTAGTCATGATGAGTTCCAATAATTGTTTATTAAATTTAGTTAAATAGAAAATATTCATTTTATTGGTTTCAAAATAATAGGACCATTAAAATTCTACATTCAGCATTTTAAAATTCTAGCATTAGCTTATATCACAAGAAATACTTTAATAAACTAATAAACTTTTTTCTAGGTACTGGAGGTCACATAGAAAGAAAGAAACTCGTATATTTTCATTCCTCTTTAGAAAAATAATTATACTTAAATGATAAAATTAATCCTCCCACTGGAAAAAAATATGTAACCATAAATGATCAGTGTTTTGTGTTTCTCTTTCTTTAAAAATAAAAAAAAGAAAATGAAAAAGAGATCAGGTAAGTATCTGATCTGATCCTGCTTGGAAGCAGTTTCAGAGTTTTCCGTATAAGAGTCTATATAAATCTGACATTATTATTATTATTTTATCCCCTTATGAACTTTCTTGTGCACACATTGAAATATTCAAGATGCTAATGACATGCCACTAAAAATGAATAAGTATCCAGGGACCAACTTTCCCCGTGTGCTCCCCTAACAGAAAACTCCCCTCTTCTCGCTGAAATATGGGTACCATGAGTGTGGAGGTATGATATCAACTAACACTTACGACTTCTCGACAGGGTTATAATGCGAGGTAATGTGCAACCAGAAGAGAGAGCTAAACACATTTTCTGCATCAGTTCTAAAGTGCTATTCCCTTAGGAATAATTAGAAACTCTATGCATAATTCCTAAAAATACAAATTAATAATTAGTGCTGAATTGGGAAACCAGCACCCATCTATAAGCACATGCAGAAACCCAACTGCTTATAAAAGTGGAGTGATCATTCTTCTTTTCAAATGATTCCATTGCTTGGCAAAGACAAATGGGAATTGTTTATATTACATGTTTTACATTCATGGCTGATAATTCTCCCCCTGACACATGGAAGCATGTGCATTATGAGGATGTTTGGAAAATCAAAACTCAGGTATGCTTACACTCATTTTAAACCAGCATATTTTAATAAAGGTAAAAATTTTCTTTGCTTGGTAGTTATATAGGATACCAATCATCTGTTAATGTAAAAAAGCACATTCTTTAATAGCTGATGCCTAATCTTGGGCTCTTTATTCACCTTCCCTTCTATCTCCTTACTTGTCTGCACAAAGAGACCTGTCACCCCTTTGTCTGAGGGAAATATCCCAACAACAGCACATTATTCTTTCTAGGGTAGATTTCTCTGGGGCTTTCTTCCCAGAGTGAATATTTACACCAACATCACATTAGCAATTGTTTGCACCATACTAGAAATCAGGGCAGGCTTCATAGACTTGTAGCCCACATGGTCAACAGCACCCCACTCTTGGTTTCATGTTCTGCTGAAATGTTTCACTCTTAATGTTTGAATAAGCAGCTCTGAATCCTTGTTTGGTCTTAAACCTCTAATCTATGCAGCTGGCCCTTCCAAGAAATAGTAAATTGCCATCCATTTCTTTAAAACCAAAGATAAAGAGAATAGAAGCAAACAACATAAAACAGTGTCATATTGCTCTTTGAATGGTTTTACTGGAATCTTTTGGTAGACATTATACTTGAGGAGCCTCTGTTGTGCCTCTTCCATGACAAAGTTACACTAAAGAGCCATGAAAGCCAACTTTTTTTAGGAGGCAACTGAGGGGCAATGTTCAGATGACAGGTGAGTGACTGTATTGGCCCCTCCTCATTGTCAGCCAAATGACCTTAAAATGTATGGATTATCTCTGGTTTATTTTATATCACCAAATTGGCAATTAGAATAAAAGAAGAATCGTACATATTATGGGGGTTTGACATCTTATGGTCTCTGAACACAAGAAAACAAAGAAGCAGAATAATGTTTGCCTCCCTTTTGGTAACAGACACCTTAAATTTCCTTGCATATTCATGACCAAGTTAAGACCAGAAACAAGAAGCGATGCCACCCTCACAGCTCAGAGCAACCTCCAAATCCTGGGCTTAGGTGATTCTCCTGCCTCAGCTTCCTGAGTAGCTGGGACTACAGGTGCCCGCTACAACACCTGGCTATTTTTTGTGGCAGTTTGGCCAGGGCCGGGTTCGAACCTGCCACCTTCGGTATATGGGGCCAGCACCCTACTCACTGAGCCACAAGCACCACCCAATTTTAATGTTTTGTCTTCCAAATTTTTTCTTCTACATTTTAGAAGAGAAAATTTGCTATTTGTTTATTTTTTTTTTAAATACTATGAAACTGTCATTTTTTATGTCCTTTTAAATACCACATTTTGATTCAGGCATTTCTTCCCTGTTTGCTATAATCATGTCTAGACAACTCAAAGTACATACAAAACTTTACATTTCTATAAAATTAGAGGCTGTTTCTGTATCACTTCTACTTATCCGGGCATAGGTCTAATTTATAAGCTTTTCCTCTTCTATCTGGGATGTTATAATTTAGATTTATGAAAAATATCAAGAAATTTAAAACATTGTATACAGTGGCTTTATTTAATGATTTTCGGATTATTGAAATAGTTGCTTCTTTATACATATTCTTTGTTCAACCCTATCACTCATCACTGTCCTGCACCATGAACCTGCATCTTGTCCATTGATAGCTACATAGTCCTCAGATCTAGGCTCACTTTAGATGTTATCACCCCTGAGAGACCATCCTTGACATTAAGGTCCAGATTAGGGGGTCCTAAGCATCCTCAGTTTACTCCTATCTTTGCACTTACAACTGCATTTAATTATTTATCATCTTTCTTCCAACCTATACACACCTTTACATTTTTAAAAGCCAGCTATCTTACCTTGCCCAAAGGAGATGGACTTCAAAACACATTTGCTGAGTAGATGAATGAATGACAAGGGTGTGAATAAATGGATCTTTAAAACCTTTCTCTGAAAACTAGTTCAATGCTTACCATATACTCCTTCCTAATAAGAATTTAAAAATCAACTCCATTCCTCATATAAGTGGTTCTGACTTCATTTCTTACATCATTTATTTATTATTGTACACAACATATACTTATTATACACCTACTGTGTGCCAGACATTTTGCTACAGTGAATTAATGTCGCCTTTCATATTTTGAACCACTTATGAGAACCTACCACGAATTTAACACCTTGAATTTAACTATCCACGCAAATACCCTCACATGTCCTAATTAGAAAATAGTATCATAACATATGCCCATTTGTTGTGAAGAAATGGTAAGGAAAGTTAACAGTTTCTTATCTAGGGCAAACAATTATAAAGTTTCTTCTCTGATATGCAATTGAGAACTTAATGACCCACAAATCATATTAAACCAGACATTGACTTCATTAATGCTATAAGAATTTCCACTTACATTAAAGTTATTTGTTAGACATTTGAAAAACAAACAAGACAAAATCAGAGCCCTGGTATATGAACACACTCTTCATAGATACTAGTGTCAACACTGAAAAATTGCTATTTTGCTCTTGTAAACTCCTAGTCCAATATTTGTGTCCAAGTTCATTCTCTTTCTTCAGTGACTGATACTAGATTCTGCTTTGGGAACTGAACAAAAGTTTTCTATATTTCTTCAAAATGACAAGGAACTTATGCTTTATACAAAATATCTGAGGAAGCTCCAAACAACATCAAAGTAGATATTTAATTTATTATTAAATTTTGCATCATTAATTATTATGGAGTAACTACATCATTTATTTATAAAAATCTTGTTTCAGACATGATAAATATATGTATTCATCTCCTCACAATAAAATGGAGTATGTTGTAGTAACAAAATAATGGACTTTTTAGTAAGGGAATATTAATTTAATTTTGGTTTTATTGTTTCAAGTAACTCTTTTGATTGGCATGAATAAACATGAATAATAAACTATAAAGCCCCGTAGAGATGTTATTACATTTGCCTATGAACAACTGCCACTTCATTTCTCATCTTCCATGAATACTCAATACTCAACCTGTCAATAGTCATACAGATTTACTTTTCACCTTTCTTAATCTATTATTAATTAATATAAGGCTATGATCAATAAAATAGTGCCATCCATTTCATTTGAAAGAAATCCACTGGAACATTATCTGTGCAAAAGCAATTGAAGTTAACAGTAAAAATGTATCCACTTCTAAACAGAAGCACAGGAGCTATCAACAATACCAGCAACTTCTTACCCCAAATTTAGACTAAGAAATGAAGGATTCAAAATTAAAATGAAACTGACTATTGAAAGGAAGAATGCAATTATTCAAATTAGAATACTGAGAGAACACCACTCTTTAACATTTACAACCTCCGTTTTTTGAACATTTCACCCTAATTTAGCACATCCAACAGGGGAACTCGCCCTGAGGCACTCACACTGGTTAGCACCCAGGCCAGGGGAAGAGCGCCACCTTCTGCAACTTTGCCAAAGACTGATTGCCATGTGACATTTCTCTTTGGGAATGGGCTGACCAACTGTGCATTGCAAAAGTAACTTTCCTTTCCATTTTAGGTCCATCATCTGCTAACCCAATTAGTATAGCCCCTGAGTATGCAGAATAGTCCCATGTAAATAGCCAATAGTAAAAGAAATAACATTAGATCAGTCAACATATTTAAGCTTTACAATTCAATTCTATATATAGGCATTAACATTATAGATGAATATATAATATTAATGCCTTTTCATCCCTGGAGCTCTAGATTTGTTGTTCTAAATTTCCAACTTACATGAATTTATTTCTCTATGTCATTTGAATAATTTGTTATTATTGTACACAACATATACTTATTATATACCTACTGTGTGCCAGGCATTTCGCTAAAGTGAATTAATGTCACCTTTCATATTTTGAACCACTTATGAGAACCTACCACAAATTTAACACCTTGAATTTAACGATCCATGCAAATACCCTCACATGTCCTAATTAGAAAATAGTATCATAAGATATGCCCATTTGTTGTGAAGAAATGGTAAGGAAAATTAACAGTTTTTTATCTAGGACAAATAATTATAAAGTTTCTTCTCTGATATGCAATTGAGAACTTAATGACCCATAAATTATATTAAACCAGACATTAACTGGTTTAATTTTTATTATTTTTGTCTTTCTTCTATATGAAGAAGCAGCATTGCCTGGTTCTGCTTCATTTTTAGATGTTTGAAACAAAGGTTTTACATTTAGAGGACTGGAGTCTAGTGAATCTCAAGATAATATTTTCTCAGCAAATCAATAGGAGACATTGTAAAGTGAACTTGCACCACCTCCTCTGATTCTGCTTTTTCCACTTGGAGCTCTATGCAGAAAACGCAGCACTTGACAGCCTGCAGGAGATTCTCTCTCTTTCAGAAGAGTTGCAGATGAAGGGAGAGGTTAATTGGATATTAGCAGATACCTCAAAATAATGTTTCTACTTCAATTTGGGCCTCTGAAGGGTAGAGAGGGAAAAATCCAAGTGTCAATTTTCTTTTTTGAAAGACTGATGCTTGGGTTAGGAAATATAGCATGTCAGAGGTTTGGCCCAATATAGAAGGCTTTAAAAATGAAATTACCCAGAAAAGTTAAATGGTCTTTCAGCTCCAAGTGGAGCATTTATATTTTAGTGTCATCCATGACAGGAAATGAAAGAGCATAGATAAATTTAAAATTTAGCTTTAATTGACACTCTGAGGATTCTATTCTTTAAGAATTTCGATATGTCCAATTTACACTAGAAGTCAAGCATCACCAACCAGCCTGTGAACAGATTTGCATAGAGCCTTTTTGATAAGACCTCCTCAAGTTGCAACTTTAGATAGACTCATATTTTGCCTCTTGACTTTCATAACAAATCTGAAAATATGAAATTTAGTGACACCATTCACATTATGCTGCTAACAGTTACACAAAATATCTTTGTTTAGGGACCTAATAAAATTGGTCATATAAAGAGGAAATGAGATTTTTAATGCAAAATGAAGCTGACAGTGCTCTTCTATTACCAGGGTCTTATTAGGGAAAAATTCTCTGACATCTGTTTATCCCCTGCAGCCAACCTTGTATTCACAATACAGTAATTGATTCACAGCATCCACTGGGGATCTAACTGGCTCACTTTTCCACACCGCACTACACAGGTATCTCTGCAGCTAATTCTGAATGTACATCTACATCGTTATCTCCTGGTGAACTGTGACCCTAAACACTTTGGAGGCCCAGATGAAAGTGCTTCCTCCACCCTCCAGTGTTAGGGGTGTAGCGGATTCTGCAGCATGGCAATTCACACAGGACATCCAATCAGAACCATCCCCTTTGAAGCCCTTCTCAGCTGGGAGACCATGAATGATTCATAGCTTTTCTACACAGACTAAAGAGGAAGAGCAAAGCTAGTGTGTATTATTCAGGACTGCATCCTCAATAAGTCTCCATGTTCAGCAAATTGCTACAATGTTTTTTTGCTTAGTCCTTACTTCCATACAACATCTCTTTTGTGTACAAGTTTTAACAAAGAAAGGTCTTCTGTTTAAGCAAACTTGTTGATTGGGTTATTTCTCTCCTTTTAATGAATGTTAGTGCAGTCACAGATTGAATGCAAAGAAAAGTGCCTGCCAGAGATCAGTGTTTCCAAGAAGAATCCCAAGGTCCGTGGTGCCAGCTTTCTATTTTTTTCATGATCAGGGTCAAAATATTAATTTTGCTGTGTACCCATGTGCAAAAGCTAGTTTCATAACACCATGCATAAGCTAAATCAAGTATTTTACCCATTGGAAAATACTTTTTGCTAAGTAGTACTGCTGTGCTGCCTAGGAGGTCTAGCATAAACCCCTCTCTTTCAATGACCATACCCAGCCATCGTCATGATAACGATGACTAAGCATCTTCCCCATTCCAAGATTCTGCAGACACAATAACTGGATATTATCCCCCAAAGAATCATCAGTTCTGTAAGTTTCATTATTAAGCAATGTGTCATCATTCACAGAAGGTTTATCTTCCACTCTGAAATCTAAGTACCAGGAGAAAACCACAGAAATTCTACCCGAAGGGATAGTGTCACTCAACATCTTGAAGGTTTTCTCCTAGAAATGTCAGTTTTCCTTTTATGCCTCACCAAATCTATGGATCTGAAGTTAGAATTCACAACTATAAGCGTAATATTTCCAAGCATCTTTTAGCAATTCTGAATTTTTCCAAACTCTTTTATTTTTGCTGCTTTCACACACATTAGAACATTTCTAGAACTAATACATGCTAGGAGTTTCTTAGGGTAAATTTACCACCAGCTATTACATGTATAGCCTAAAATGTGAAGAAAATATAAAACTGGACTAAAATTAAACAAAGATTCCCCAAACTTAGGAACAATAAAATTCAAAGATGAAAAGCTGTATTTGTTAAGACATCCAAATTTCTTATTTTCAGACAACACAATATTTTTTTTCTTTCAAAAACATTGACTTAAAGAACAAATACTGAGGGTTTCATCCACCTTAGATCACCTTGCATCATTTTTTTCTTTGGCCCAAGTTCCCTTGTGGGGTATCTGATTTGCTCATTGCTGGAGCTGATTGACAGATGCAGTGACAAATATGCAAATTATATGTAAATAGACACATTAGGCAAGTCTTTGTAAATAGAATTGCTGCTTATGTACATATGGTACTTTTTAACAAGGGGCTTGATACCTTTATAAATGCAGAACAACTTCTACAAACTATAAAATGTTCAGGCTTAATTCTACTATTTTGAAAACACTATAGATAGCTAGATATGAGTCATGGGACCATCCATACATGGATTTATTTATCCATAATTATCTTCATCTAAAATGTTCTTAATTCTCTTACTATATCTATGCTGTGTGTGTGGATGTGTGTGTGTGTGTATAATGTTTATGCAACTATCTTAAGATATGATTGTAAAGATGTGTCTAGGTTGAACATATATTTCTCTAGATTGGTTACAGAATCACTTAATTTTGATCATTGTATTTTTTGGTTCTAACATTTCCATTTAGTTCTTTATATCTTCTGTTCCTTTGCTAAGACTTTCTGATTTTCTGTTGGTTTCAAGAGTGTTCATGATTGCTTGCCACGACATTTTTGTAATAGTTGCTTTAAAGTCCTTATCAAATAATGTTAAAATCTGTATTATTTCATCATTGCTGTATTTTGATTGTCATTTCCTGTGATTTGAGATTTTTCTGGTTCTTCATATGCTATATAACTTGGGATTGTACATTGCCATGTTTTGAATATTATTTTATGAGGCTCCCATTGCTATACTATATATTATGCAGTATTTTATGATTTATTATTTTATGAGGTCCTGTTTAATATCATAGAAGGTTGATCATTTTCTTCTAGCAGACAGGTAGGATGCAAAAATGCAAATTATATGCAAATAGGTATATAAGGGTAGACAGATCTGTTTAGGTTTAGTTTATAAGTTCCCAACACCTTCTATGGGCTGCCATTTCAGTTTTCAAGGCCTTTTGGATATGACCTGCAAATGTTTCACCCAGTCTGAGATGTGGGGGTGATTTATGTGTTAGTTGAGATCTCAGTGGAATCAGTTCCAAAGAGGTGAGTTCTGAGTTTAACTCATACATTTATAAACTACCTTCTGGAATCAATTTCCTAACTTCTTCCCCTCTCTCCATAATCTTCTCAGTAACTCCTAGTTTCCAGGACTCACCATTTTGGTCTTCCATCTAGAAAGTGGGGTTTTACCCACACTGCTCTGCTGTGCACTTCTTCAGCTATGTCTGCTGGTGCCAAACGGCAGGAAGTTAGAGAAAAAACAAGAGTTGCTCATTCCTATGGGACCCACAGGCTCACTGAACATACAGAAACTCCCCCTTTCCTGAGAGTTGGTTGGGCCTTTGCTGGCTTCTATAACCAGGCTCTGCCACTCCCACACCAGGATTGCATGGGGACTGGGGATTGGAAGAATGGAGAAAAGAAAGAGAAGAATAGGTGGGATATGCTCACATTGTCTCTCCGTGTTATGAATTTCCTTTCTTTTCCTTTGAATCAGAACTAAGGCCTTCTTGTGGTGCTCCTTCTGTCTGCACCCCATCACCCACTTCCACATTGGTTGAGAAATACTAGAAGAAGGAAAAAATGGCAAACTCCTGCTGGTTCAGTGATACTATAGCTGTGATTCTTTTCCAAGCCAACTCCAACTGTTTAGTTTCAGAATCCTCAAATAGATGTTCCATGCATTCCACATTTTGCAACCTGTATTCAGTGGAAGTGACAATAAGGAGCATATTTAGTCCTTCTTATCTAGAACCAGAATTCTATAGAATTACTTTAAATTTGAGGGTATTTCTAGTGCAGATCATGAGAGAAAAAATTAAATTGGATTTTTTTATTCAGAATATCAACTGTGAAGGAAAGTGGTGATTCACGTTGCACTGTGGAAATACACTGCTTTTGTGTTGGGTCCCTAAAGCTACACATCTGGCAATTTACTGATGGTGGAAAAAATCCCTAAGAGGGGGTGAGGGAGAAGGGTAGGGTGAAAAGAGAGGCAGGGCAAGAATTGAACCACTGCAACACTAATATATGGAAACAAAGTGTACATTCCAGAAAGAAGACAGATAAGGAATGGTCAGAAAGACAGAAGAAGGGTTATGAGAAGATCCAGATAGTACACTGGGGCATAAGAAGAAAACATAATTACTTTTCTTTATAGATGTGTATATAAAATCAGTTAAGAAATTGACATTTACCAGTATTTTATCCATTAACTGACATAAGTTTATGTGCTTACTTATTTAAGGATGAACGTATTTTTGGATTTTATCTTATTTTATTATTATTTTACTGAATTAATAATCACAACTTGAGCAGTTTCTGTGGGAAATATACTGTTCTACATGGATGTGGAGATAGAAATAATAAACACAAGTGGATTTACAAACTATTTGGACAGACAAGATATAACAAAAAAACCTGCAAAAGACAGTACTAATAAAATAGAATTCTAAGGAAGAGTTCAAGACTCAGAGAATAATTGACACCGATACTATTTGTCATCTGAAAGTCACAGGCAATTTTGTACTATTGAAAATAGAGATGTCATTACAAATGATAATGGATTAAGAAAAGTGTAGCCATTTTCATTTGATTTTTTCATTTTCTTTTTCTTTCTTTTCTTTTTTTTTTTTTTTTTTAGAGAAGAAAACACCATTTTTAATCAACCGATCTGCACAGAAACCAGGGAAGCGCTCCCCACTTTGCAAGATCCCAGTGAAAAGAGAATCTGGTCCCTTTGCAAAACTATCTTATAAAAACAAAAGGCTTCAAAGCACCAGTGGCTACACCCATTGAATAGAAAGAACAGGCAGAATTTAGACAGGTAGAGAGGAGAGCATCAGAAGGGCAGGAAAACAAGGAGGGGGAAAGCTTGGGTGCAGAAAAGTCTTTGGAGTCTGGGGAACAGAAAGATATCATTGGGTGGAATTGAAGTTTGGCTTTAAGAAAGCTTTAAATTGAGCTAGTATCCCATATGCTAAGAGCCTTAAACTTTTGGGTAAGCAGTGGGCCTTTTGAAAGTTTTTTGTTAGGTAAATTATGTTATGAAAGGGATGCATTAGGGCTTCAGAAAGAAAATATGTACTTACAGCTATAATGCAAGAGAGAGAGAGAAAGAAAGAAAGAAAGAAAGAGAAATGCATAAAATACATATTCATTAGGTACTTAATTGTGTAGGGGTTTGTGCTAAACCCTTTCCTGCATTATTTCATCTGCTCAAGGTTACTCAAAGTATTAGTAGCAAACTTGAAAGTTGACCTAAGCGCTGCACCCAAAACCTATCATCATAATCTCTATTGTGATGGGTGTAAGGTATAGGAAAGGTTAAAAGGATGAGAGATACTTGAGGTAGTAGATGAGGGAAGCAAGAGGAGCTTTGGAAATTGTTGTGATAAGGATAAGGCATAAAACCCTGAAATCTGTCCGTGACACTTGGACATACAAAGTTAGAAACAGGTCTGAGAGACGATATAGAGGGAAGCACAGTGCCTTGAACATTGCCCAGATTATACAGTGGTGCCTGGTGCATGGTAGAGAGTACCAATACGTAATTGTTGAATGAATGAATTAATCAATTAAAGAATACATGAATCAGTGAGAATGCTTTGGGGGCTAGGGTAATGGAGCACTAGTGAATGATGGAACCATTAGCAATGATGTTAGCAATCTAGTTTAGAAGAAACACATATTACTATTGCAATTATTAAGTTGATTAGTTGAATTGGGCATGATAAGCCCAAGTTAAATAATTCAATTCAGATATGTGCAAAGATAGGTGTAAAACCAATAGATTCTATTCTAATGATAGAATTTTTCAAGATTTTTAAGAATATTGGCACATTAACCAAAGGAAAATGATTTCAATGAGCACATAATGACTTTTAGTAGGGACATTATGACATTTACTTTTCTTATTTGTATTATAGGAGGACAGGAGTTTGCAGAGTTTACAGTGATGCACCTGTAAGAGAATGGGGTTTCAACTGGTGGAAAAGAAAAATGAAGCAAAATAATATTTTTCTCCTTTAAAATGCTACTTTATTTCTCTTCTTGACACAAGTGGAACAGAAGGAACAAAGACTGTAATGTTCATGGCTGTGTGAAACTAGTTCTTCTTTCACCCTAGGAAAATTTAAGAGCACATATTTATAGTCGGAAATGAAGAAAGAAATGAGAACCTGTAAAACATTGTGGTGCCACAAAGGAGTATCACATCGATGCACCTGGCTTTTTCTTAGAACCAAAGCTATACTATGAGGGAAAACATTATATTTCATACACATCATATGCTTATTAAAAATCTCTTAGATTCTGTCTAGTCTTAAATAGTTTGCAAGGTTTTAAAATATGTAACAAGGGTAATGTTCTGACATCTGTCAAGATCAGAAAACTTGCACTTTCTTAACACAACCCAGTTAGGGCAAAAGACAAGATAAACAGCATTATTATCATTTCATCTTGAAAATTATACATTTTAAAGAAGGTGTGATGTTTTATTTTTCTAAGAAGATTATCATAGCAGCTGAAGTTTATACCTTGCTATCTCTAGATAGTTTTACTTTATGTTTACTCATACACAGGATTCTTCAATTCTGATGGCAGGTACTTCTTTATAAAGCCTATCCCTGGACTTTATCCCAAATGTAGGGAATTCAATACTTAGGAAAAGGATGAGAAATCTGTATTGTAACATGTGCCAAAAATGATGCTAATGCATACTCAAGTTTGAGAAGCATTAAGTAGAAAGTTGAAGTAGAAAATTCTCTATGCCCAGAAATGAAATAAGTGAGTTTACTTCCTATCATGTGCCTGCTCCTTTATTCCCACCTTAGAGACCACTCAGAAGAGTTGTAAAAATGTTTAGCCTAGTGTATATTAATTATTCATTGTTTATTTGCATACTCTAGATGGGAAATGATTGTGAATTATATCAAGAATATTATATTGGTACAAAAATGTGAAATGGTTAAATATAGGAAATAATAATCATCTTCCAAATAAAGCAATTTTCATCATCAATAATTTTTATTTCTCTTGACACAGAGAAAGTACAGACAAATTGCACCATTTAGGAGCACTCTTGGATAGCAGTGAGGTTAACAGTGAGAAACATGGTGGAAGATACACACAGCCTCTCAGAGAGTCCTCCACCAAAGGGCATAACATGTACGTGACCATCATCAGAATCTTTTGTATAAACAGTGCTCTGCTAAGTAACCATCTTAGTGGAAATGGCAAAAAACCTTTGTATAAGCAAAGAGAAGTCCAACGTTTAATAGTATTTGGATAAATGTGTGCTATGACAGTGTATAGCTGCTTTCTTTTTACACCTGTATTATAGTGTTCTTCTGTTCCAGTCTCACGGATGAGATAAAAGTTGCATTTGATTTTTTCTTTCCATAGTGTCTTCTGTACTGGTAATGACTTAATGAAGAAACCAATAACACATTGAGTTTTCTGTAATTTAAATAACATACATGTTTCACTGTACATTAAAAAATACTCAAGTTATATTTCACAATCAGGAATTCTATTATTATGCTTTATGTCTCATTATGAGATGCATGTTTAGATGGTCATTTGGATGTTCATTTTTTTTTTTAGAAATTTAACACTTTATAACTGATAGCTAGGTCCTGTCTACCTGATAAAATACAAGCAAATTATAAAGTGTTTAAAATAACATTTGAAATGACTGGGTGCGGTGGCTTATTCCTGTAATCTTAGCACTCTGGGAGGCTGAGGTAGGTGCAATTGCTTGACCTCAGTTGTTCAAAACCAGCCTGAGCATCAGCAAGACCCTTCCCTGTTAAACATAGAAAAATTAGCTGGGAGTTGTTATGGATCTCTGTAGTCCCAGCTACTTGGGAGGCTGAGGCAAGAGGATTGCCTAGGAATTTGAGGTTTCTGTAAGATATGACACCATGGCACTACTCATAGACATTAGAGTGAGTCTCTGTCACATCTTTTACGTTTACCTGGATAGAGCTGGAACATATTCTTCTTAGTAAAGTATCTCAAGAATGGAAAGAAAAATATCCAATGTAGTCAATACTACTATGAAATGAATATATAATCACCTATATATTCATACGAATGGTAAAACATAACTATAGTCCAGAAAGTAAGAGGGAAGAGGAGGGAAAAGGTAGGGTAGGAAGGAGGCCAGGAGGAGGGAGGGAATTTTTTTTGGGGGGGCTCACCTAATGTGCATAATGTAATGGTACATTTCAAAATGATTAAGAAAAGAGTATTACCGCCACAAATAAGTAAGCAAGGTGATGGATGTGTTAATCAGTTCAATGTAAGCATTTCACATTGTATATCAAATCAGTACACTGAACCCCCCAAATGCATCAATGTACACAGTTATGATTTAATGAAGAAAAAAAGAAAAAAACCAACAACAACAAAAACTATTTGAAATAAAAGAAAATATGAATATGCTTCATACAAGAATACTCATTCCACTCACTATGGTGATTATGGAATCAGAAGAACACCATTGAAGACTGAAAGAATGGAAAGAGAATAGTGGGAAATAACTTATCCATTTGGAAAGCTATTATTTAAGGTCCTAAACGTGTGGCCTTTGAAAATGATGATTTTGATTGATTCAAACTCATCATCAAGGTCTTGAACTTGGCAAAGATTTTATACTTCATCCTTCCATGCGAACCACTACTTACTCATATTTTCAGAGTCTTCTATGAAAGAGAAAATATGTTAGATGGGATGCAAACATTAACATCCTTAACAAAAATGTATAGGAATAGGACTATACTTACCTGGACCGTTCCTAGAGACTTGGGAAATTGTAAGTTTGTTTCAATGTTGAATAATTTCTGGAACATTCACAAGTCTAAGTCAAAGCACCAATAATATAGAATAGTAGCATAGTTTGCTTTAACTAACCACATACAAATTTTCAATGAATTTCAAACTCATTTTACATGTCATACTGACGATATTTCTAACTATATCAAATGCCAGAAGATGACTATTCATTTCAAAATTAAGAACCAACTTGCATTGATTCATGTGTAATCCATGATTAATTCCTCTCAGCACTCATTGTAGATTATAATTCTAAAAAAATTCTTAAATGATACTATGTATTTGTTATTAGAATCACTGATATGTGAACAATTCTCTATAATTTTATGAGGCATATTCAGAAATGGAAATTTTACTTTTCATCATAGGCTATGTGCTATTTTGTAATGCACAGTGGCTAATTAAACTTGCAATGACCTTGTTGTTCGAGTTGCAAATACCATAGTGTCTTGAGTCATTTACTGAGTTGTCAGTGATGGATGAAGGTGCTTCTTGATAATTAGGTGGCAAACAATGTTAACTGAGCTGTAATTCACACTGGCATTGCTAAGGTATACTTTGGTAACATAGCAAATAACTTATCCCTGCCATCTTTGTAAAACGATGCTAGCTTCCCTCCAGATAAATCATATTCTTTGTTGGTACAAGAGATATTAGAGGATTGTTGTATTTCAAATCAGCCAAGGATGATATTTTTCTATCAAATTTGTCCTATGCATGGCAAAGGCTACTTCTTACAAGCTCTTGTGATTCTTGGTACAAATTAGCACCTTCCTCAGAGTGAAAAGACAGCAAACATTTTCATCATATAGTTCAATTGTCGTAACAGGTATGAGACAGATAACAAGAACATGGTGAAGAGAATGCCAATGGTCTAGATGGGCATTGAGGAAAACATTAAAGTGGATTTGCTGATTGAAACAAATGTTTCCTCTTTTTATCTTCTTCTGTTAAATTTCCCTGAATATTATACATATTTAGGTCTGCTTAATGGATATAATTTGTTAATATTCCTTATTTCTCTCAAATTTTTGGTAAACACAAACATTTTCACTGTTCTGTACATTAAGATACTGTGGTATAGCATGATTAAATGGCAAACAATGATAAAATTAAATAATCAGTGCAGTGAAAACAATCCAGGTCTTTAAATTTCAAGTTCAAAGACATCTTGACTTCAAAAATAAAATTACACCTATAGGCATTGTGACTTCAAAAATAAAATTATACCTCTATGCTTAGCTGATTTTGAAATCTGATTTTTATGAAAATTATGGCAATGCATAGACCCTCAAACCTGTGCTAGAAATGGAGACACAAGAGAAATCACAAATCCCTTCTTTCTCACATAAAGCAATTGAAAGCCAACAACTTTTTGCTTGCCTGAGGATATGCAAGTAGTTGATGGTAGAATTTGGAGCCCTGTGGCCAGAAATAAAATTCAAGTGACTCAGTGGTCAGGCAGGTAAGTTCATGAGTGAGCTGAATACAAAGTACATATGGATGTGGTGGCCACAGAAAGGAATGTAAATCTGGATCAATCCATTCACACATAACTCACAGTCCACCTGCTTAAAATGTCTAGCTAGAGTTGATATTCCCTGACTTCCTGTCTGTAGTTTTATCTACATTTTCATCATTACCACATAAATTACTTTTGCCTTTAAAAAATTTTTATCAACTAGTTTACTACCCCTTAAATAATAAATGAATAATGTGCTATTTTTTTCTCAGCACAAAAATATTTTTTGAACCAAAACAATGTTTGTTTCCAAAGTATTATAAATTCGAGAGGAACTAAAGAAATACATTTACCAGTTTTTCCCAAGATATCAATTTGAAACCTATCCTCTTATTTGTGCCCCATTTTAATTGATTTATTTTAACTGACAAAAAATATGTATTTATAGTGCTTATAGATTTTAAATAATGTTATCAACTTCTGTCACTTTATCTGTGAAGATAGTTTTTAAAACTCCTCTTCATCACTACCCTTCAGAATTATCCCTCCAGATTGACCACATTGGTTTCCGTTCCACCATTTTGCAAACTGCCACATTATTTTCTTGCTTGGCTTCTCCAGAAAGTTAAAAACTTTACTCTTCCAGCATCTCATGACATGGCTCTCAGGACCTCATTCTCACAGAAAAGCCAACTCATGGTTCCCCTGAAGCAACAAAGGAGAGGCCCATTCCATTATTAGTTTTGACTACAGCTGCTACCCAGGGACCTTGCTTCAAGAGATTTAAATATGTACATTTGTCTATGAAAAAAATCATTACATTCATTGGGGAAAAAAACTTGGTAATTACAATGAAAATTGAAATTTAAAATTGATTTCATAGAGAGGGTGCTGTTTTAACATGGATATAAACATCAAGACTGTGAGGCTTTGTTCTTTCAGCCCAGCTGTTCATTTGGGGTTAAATGTCTCTGGGGTCATAAGGAAGGATTATCTCTTAGTAACCTTCTTATTTTCAGATTCATAATTTTAGGGTTTCAATGCTGCTTTCTCCATGCGTATATGTAGTTTCACTTGCTAAGCCAGTGAACCCATACAGACTTCTAGGCTTCTCAGATTCAGTGGCCTCTCCATGGCTGCTGTGCCCACTAACTTCAGTCCATATTCAAGGAACAAAGAATGGTCCAGAGAGCTGAGTTCTCTCACGCTTGCATTTATCCTTGAATACGAATATATGTTTGGCACTGCTTGTTGCTGTTTTGATAATAAATAGCAAGAAATCTTGCCTTAATCCCCTCTGAACTGTCATTCTTCTCAGGTCTCAAATGCAGACCAAACTTTGTGCAGTGCCCAAACATACCCATCAAGAAATCAGGAAGAACAAATTTTAACCTGTGTAAAGTATAACTTGAATCTAACTGACTTGAAAGTTTTTTCAAAACTCTAGTTATGAGATGTGACAAGCACATTTCTCACCTGAATCAAATAAGCAGCCAGTAGATGGCTGTGGCTTGACATACATCCTATATATCTGTTTCAAGAAACGTTTATCCCTTAAACTTTATCCACTTAGTTTCCTTGTTACTCTGGTACCTGTGGTCATACTAAGTTTGTAGCCCATGGAGTATAAATTATATTCTAAACTATCTTAAAATAATTATCTCAATATCCTCTGATTCTACTGAAATAAAGCTGAATCCTTTTAAGACCTTTTTAAAGAAGTGTACCTTACGTGCAAAGAAGTACCAGCATCAAAGACCATAAGTTATAACAAGATAAAAACATTCAGAGAACAATCAGCCAGATCAAGAAACAGATCAGCACCCTGAAATACTTCTTTGAGTCCCTCATGCTCTTTGTACCAATAGTCATTTGTCTCTCCAAAATCAATGACTATCCTGACCTTTGACATGTAGATTATTTTTGCAAATGTCAGCTTTATATGAATGGAAGCATGCAGTGTGTGTGTGTGTGTATGCATATACTCAACCAAGGGTGGGGAATCTGCACCTTTGGGCCCCCATGTGGCCTTCTGGATACTGGAGTGTGTATCCAAATTTTACAAACAAATCCATTTCATAAAAGGACTTTTTTTCTGTGAAGTTTAGATTTGGTCGAGCATTTGGACTTGTGGGTCTGGAGGGCCACATGATATCATATTCATTTTTGTCTGACTTCTTTGACTTAGCATTATGTTTGCAAAATGAAGCCAACTTGTGTGTAACTTTGGTTCATGTCCTCTTCATTTTCATTACTGTAATAGTATTTCATAAACATTTTACTGTTTATCTAATCTACCATATGTGTGTAGAAATGAAATTCCTGGATCATAAGGTATTTGTCTATTTAATTAGATATGTATATTTCCCAACATGGCTGTACAACATTCGTATTATATGGAGAATTGACAGCTTCTACATCCTTACCAACACTAGAAACTGTCAGTCATTTTAGCTCTTCCAGTGGGAATATCCTTATAAAAACATCTGGTTTGTGGTTCCAGAACTTGTCCTAAAAGCTACCAACTTAAGAATTCTAGAATATAATACAGGCTCACCAACATTTGCAAAAGACATGCACCCATAGAACACATATTTATGGTTTACATATTTGTATGTTGCATAACTGCCCCTCTGCTACTAGAACTTCTTTTCCACCACCTAGAATGTTCTCAAGCTTGCTCCCCATCTATGCACATGTTACTCATCCTTCAAGTCCTTATTCTTAAAGACTTTTCACTCTCAAACCAATACCACCTAATCATCTCTACATCCTGCCTGGGGTCGCCAGCCAGTACTGGTCTGTGTCCTATTAGAAACCACACCACACGGCCGGAGATGAGTGAGCCAAGCTTCATCTGTATTTACAGCCACTCCCCATGGCTCACATCACCACCTGAGTCCTACTCCCTGTCAAATCAGCAGTGTCATTAGATTCTCAAAGGAGCACAAACCCTACTGTATACCACACATGTGAGGGATCTAGCTAGCGAGCGCCTTACGAGAGTCTACTGCCTGATGACCTGAGATGGAGAAGTAATGCACTTGACTCATCCCCAAACCATCCTCCCCCACCATCCATGGAAAAAATATCTTCCATGCAACTGGTCTCTGATTCCAAAAACGTTGGGTACCATTGCTATAAGATCTATCCCACACAGTTCATTTTAGCAGTAAAACTGCCTTACGTTGTGTTGTCAGCATCAACCATTTTAGCCTCATCTTAATCAATAAGCCATTAGCCCTTATAGAATTATTTGAGGTTAGTTATTTTATAATATTTAGAATCATCTAATTTTGTGCTGAGTACCCATTGGACATTTAATAGATCCATTAGTTGATTGTCTTATTTAGTAATAGTATCAAATTATGTTAGATGTTACCCTCATTGTGAAGCTTTGGAAAACTTCCCTTTGGCTTTACTATCTTCTTACTTTGTTCTGTATGGGAAATAGAATTAATATGAGAACATTATGAAATCCTAGCCATGTCTGATTAGTCAAAGAATTTAAATACATAAACATATATATTTCAGATGTATAAGCATAGAAATCAACACAATGAGCAATATTCCATTATTATTTTTTAATAAAGGAGTATGTGTGTGCACACTGTCCATTTGGAGGAGATAGTGCTTGAGAAGGGTGGAGGGAAAGGAACCAGCCAGGCTTCACGAGATAGGATGTTCCAATTAGAAAGAGAAGTAAAGACAGTTATTTAGACATAATTTACCAATAGGATACCTACAGTGAAAATTTAGTTTAATGATTTATAAAATGCTATTTTTCTTTCTAATTTCCCATGGGTTGTATGGGTATTTTAGTTAAGGGTGAAGCAAGTAATGGACATTTCAATACAGTATCGGTTTTCCTTACTTCGTGGCTTCTTATTACACTTATAAGGGCCAATTTTAGCCCATTTATGCATATACATAATTCTCTCCTTTATGAGTACCATTCAGTTCTGTAAGAGTTCTATATGGATTTCCAATTAGAGTATTTCTTAATTATTAGAAATATATTGTGTACCAAAAGGCTACTGGCTGGTTCTCATCTAAAGATGCAGATAATAAGTATCATTTGGGGAATGAATTAAAGGGAAAATATAACAAGAAGTGTTCTGCAGGGGTCAGTTCCCAGTTCAGCATTATTTAACATTTTTCCAATGACCAGGATGATGGAATATCAAATATGCTTGTTAAGTTCACTGATGACATCAGGTGGAAGAAATAGCTGATATCTCGGAGAATAGAATTAGAATTAAATATGACCATAATAAGTGTGAACGGTGGTCAGAAATGCGGAGAATGAGAGTGAATGTGTGTGCATTCTTATTGCATATGTGATATATACAGCATATGAAATGTACAGATTGGGTAACAAGGACAAAGTACAAATTGACAAGCATCCTTTTAAAGGGCAGAGGAAATATATCCAATAGGGTATTATTTGAAGCTTGTCTGCCTTTTTGAAAAAGGTAGGAGGAATAACAACTGCAGCAGCAGCAAAAACAAGGTCTTACTCTCTTTTATGCTACTGTAACAAAATATCACAGGCTAGTTAGTGTATGATGAACAAAAATGTGTTTGACTCACAGATCTAGGGGCTGGGAAGTCCAAGATTGAGGAGCTAGCACTTGGCAAGGGCTTTTTGGGTAAGGCCCAACATGTCAGAAGAACAAAGAGGGCACAGGAAAGAGTAAGAAGGTTCTGAACTCTTCTTTTTTATAAGTAGCTCACTCCCACAATGATGACATTAACAATACTTCTGAGAGCAACACCTTCCATTAGGCCTGCCTTCCAACACCACCTCCCTAGGGATCAAGTTCCCAACATGTGAACTTAAGGGACAACTTCAAACCATAGCAAACAACAACTGAAAGTTCTTAGCAAAAAATATAAACTATATGAGAATCTGTCTGTAGGCACATTGAGAAGTCAAAATAGCTATCTAGCACAAAGGTGACCTTTCCTTTCATCTTATCGTAAATAATCCACCTAATATGACAATAACTTAAGTGGAAAAGACAGCAAAGTAGGAGCGTTTGCACAAATTTAACAAATTTATACTTTTGCTTATTTACCTGGGTCTTTTAAGGCAGATATTGAACTCGCATTACATTCTTCTATACATTTTTATTTATGTGTGCCTTGCCTCACCAATTGTATTGCACAATTTGGGGTGCAAGTATTGGCTTGCTTAAGCATGCAAAACTCCTTCAATGCAGAAATTATGTTTTTGGAGTACTTATTTATTGATTTGAAATAGTGATTCTTCTATTTAAACAAAGTTACTGTTTAAAATAACACTGACCACTGGCATAAGCAGACTAGTCACCAAGCAAATAACAAAAAGTAGTTATTTTTTGTATCCAACTGATTCTTTTGACTTAGCCTTTTGGGGACAACAGATTTGCTATATGTGTGTTTATTGTGGAGGTTACCTTGATTATGCCAGCATTTCTCAAGATGTGGGCTGAGGAGCTTTTGGGCTCATCAAGAAGGATGCCAAAAGTCGAAACTATTTTCATAATAACACTAAGGTGTTATTTGCATTTTTCATTTTCATTCTCTCACAGTGTATAGTGAAATTTTCCAGATGTGTGTTGTTGAAACACGTTGAGTGCAGGAGCAGATATGATAACCAAGCTTCCTTCTATTGAGCCAACCATTAAGGAGATTTGTACAAATTTAAAACATTTCCACTTCCCTTACCAATACTCTTGTTTGATAAAATACAGTTATTTTTAACAAAGGATATTTTAGTTATGTTAATATGCAATGGGGTCATTGCTTACATTTTTAAACGTATTAGTTCTTTTAAGTTTCTCAATTTTAATTTCTAGCATAGTAAATGTCAGTAGAAATAACCCACATCAACAATAACTCTTCAGGGTCCTCCAGGGCTCCTCAAACTATGGCCCACGGGCCACATGCGGTGGTGTGATTGTATTTGGTCCCATTATGTTTTTTTACTTCAAAATAAGATATGTGCAGTGTGCATAGGAATTTGTTCACAGTTTTTGTTTTTTTTTTAAACTATAGTCTGGCCCTCCAAAGGACTGAGGGACAGTGAATGGATCCCATGTTTAAAAAGTTTGAGGACACCTGCAAGAATGTGGGTAAGGAATGTGTGTTAAAGAATGTGAATCAGAGGGAAGGGCTTTGATCATAACCAGATCTCTAAGAGAGAAAAGTTGTTTTAGTGTTGAATGTGAAAACGGTTT